>JAMZAV010012530.1:0-18450 GCA_024449915.1 Sweltsa coloradensis | reverse complement strand
GCAGTCCATGAAACCCCCTGAAAACTCGATGAAGATATCCTGATCATAAAGATAGAACTATGGGTGTTGTTAGATTGGATTTGTGTTATTGGATATACATCGCGTGATACCACCATGAAGTAGGCTTCAAGGTCGTAGCGGCTTTGAGGATGTTGCCGATGTAAGATGGCGGAACTATACCAATATCAGCTGCTGGAACTACATTAATTTCATCATTGTTTTACTGACAAGAACAATTCTAAATTACTGAGCGGAAAGGAAATAGTGAGCTAACATTAATTTACAGCTATTTGTGCTGTTTTTTGTTTTGTAGTGTTCACTTGGGCGATGCCTCGGTTGGGCTCGGAGCTATCGACCAATATGTCAGCGCTCAGGCAACGGGGCTGACTATGTCTTGTAAGTTGCTATCTCCGTTGGTATTCCACATAAGAAATAGTTAACATGATTCTCAAGAGAAAAACACGAACTGATTATTAGTGATAGTGAAGCTGTGGAATGTTGTACTGATTCGTCAAGCAACAACGAATAGACAAAATGTACTTGCGCCCGACGCTTGTAGCACTAATTCTTAACTTTTAATATAAGAAGTGCGCATTTCGTTCAGAACACATTTGCATTTTAAAGTAGGTGGACCAACCCCTCAGTGTCGAAATAATTCTTCAACTTGTGTTCTGTGAATTGTTTGACGTGTTCATAAAATAATTATTAATATTACTATTGTTAATACGGTTGAATTATCATAACAAGGCTGCTTCGCGAACGCTTTTTCTAGTCGCGTTGATGGATGAGCTTTTTTGTAAGTTTTTAGTTTGCGTGGGATCTCTTTACTTTTGCAAGTGCTTTTTGAACACATTGTAGGTGATTGTTGTCAAGTTTCTATTGTTACTTGTTAATTGTTATTATATACATAAAAAAACTTATAGGCAAAACCTTTATTTCTATGGATTCTGGCTAACTTTTCCAACTTTTTCTTTCAAAAGGTACTACATCACCATAACCTTAATATCTATGTACAATATAAACCTTGTAGCCCGACCTGTTAAGTCAGAATAGTAGGCCCAAAAGTCACGTAAATATCGCACTATAAATCGAAACAAAATCGTAAAAGTACGATATACATGAGAAATATTTCTTCGATTGTACCCAAAAACGTGGCAAGTCTTAGTTCAGAGATTTCGAAGGTCCCCTCCAATTTTAATTAAAATCGCATATGCCGTTTGCCCGGTAGAGAGCGAACAAACAGACAAAAAAAACATCCGAACCATTTGCTTTGGGGGGGTCAGTGAAATTAAAGTCTTTGCTTCGCTCATCCAATTACTAGGCCACTTCGCGAACGCTTTTCCCAGTCGCGTTGATGGATGAGCTTTTTTTAAAAATATTTAAGTCCAATGATTACGTTTTTAAGTGGATGAGATCTCATTACTTTTTATATAGTTACTTGATATTACTAGTTAATTATACACCTATACAAGGCTTATATTAAAACCTTTATTACTATGAATTTTTACCAACTTTTTCATATTTTTCTTTCAAAGGGCACTACATCACCATAATCGTTATGTCAATGTAAAATATGAAATTGTAGCCCCACCAGTTTGGTCACAATCGGCTCAAATGTCACGAAAATGTATTAAAAACCGGGAAATAAATCGTAAAAGTACGATTTCTATGAGAAATATTTCTTCAAATGTCTCTTAAATCATAACATATAAAATTTCAGTAATCGTAAACGTTCCCATAAAGTTTTATCAAGATCGGAGTAGCCGTTTAAAAAATATCATGAAAATATCTCATAAAAAATAGAAAAAATATAAATGTACGATAATCATAAGAAATATTTGATCAATTGCACCCAAAATCGTGGCAAGTCTGAATTAATTCGAAGGTCCCCTCAAATTTTCATCAAGATCGCATAAGCCATTTGCCCGGTAGAGTGCGAACAAACAAAACAAAAATAAAAACAAAAAACAAAAACACCCAAGATAAATTTTTTGGTGGGTCAGTGAAATTAAAATCTTCGCTTCGCTCATCCAATTATTCACCTGTAAAACATGATACCCAAAATTAACTGAAATGATATAAAGTGGAAGGCAAACGTCTATAGCCTATAAGAGGGGACGCTGAGCTTGGCTCAACTCAAGCGCGCACTCGGGTGTTGATGATTTCTGCTCAACAGTTGGGTAATATCATTACGAAATTTTGCATGAATGTTAATAAAGTATACGTTTATATCGATATCCGCAATTGGTTGCAAAAATTAAACCTTAAACAAAAATAAAATAAATAATAAACCGTATTTATAGGCTCTACTCACTCAGTTTCAACAACAGATTTTTCAGTGGGGGACAGTAACCCAAAGCGACCAAGCCAACCCTACAGGCCCTGAGCAATCGACGATTGAGCGACAATCAACCAAAGAAATCATATTTTTTTAATGGAAATATAGCAATCAGTGGTATGGAACAGTGCGAACTCCCGCGGATCAACCGCCAGACAGACAGAATCAACCAAGGCGTTTCGCGAACGCTTTCTTTTTTAGTGCGTTGATGGATGAGCTTTTTTGTAAGTTTTAGTTTGCATGGGAATCTCCTCTACTTTTGCAGAGTACTTTTTGAACGCAATTGTAGGTGGATTGTGTGTTGTTGTAAGCGTGTCACAGGCGTTAAGCATGTAATCTTGGAGATGAAACCGGACATGGGTGAGGGGATTGCGGGCAGAGACGTGTTGGAGGAGGGCCTCAGAAGTTCCGCTCGAAAATATTTTAATTTGTCCCTCCAATACGAGCTTATATTTACGACGAGGCAGTGGGATCTGTTTGCTACTTGACAGAAAGTTTGAGAGGACGCGCAGGATGCGCCCACACATTGCCCAAGGTCGCACTGCGATCAAATATCACCAGTCACGAGCTGGCGTTAAATGACGTGTCGCCGTCAAGTATAAGAAGTGGCTTTACATTCACATACGAGTTTGTATCGAGTGTTACGAAAACACCCCCATAAACATAATGAGAGGAAAACCAAAATAATTCAATAATGTTTAGTTTTGTCTCCATGCAATGATCATTATTTATGGAATGAGGGAATTGCAAAAGAAAGAAACATTACGACAACATTGAAATAAGGTATAATGTTATTATATTCTGAATACCGGCTAGACCATCAACATAAAAAATTATTGTCAGAACATGTGAGCGACTTGGGTTCAAGTCCAGAAACCAATCTGGTCACAGGATACACACCACTCAAACTGCTAAAACTAGACCGGGTAAGATCCCGGTCAGGAAACAAGTTTATAGCATATTTTATTGCTTAATCACTGCATTATTATAACTATGCTAGCACACGAGACTACAATAAATAATCACAGTACTACAGTAATAATAATCAGGACAGGTTGGGACGGGATTCAGAAACCCGAGAACCTCCCGAATCAGTCAAGCCATTTGTGAGCCAACATTGTCAGTAATATTACATACATTGGCGTAACTTGCCTTATTTTCGCGGAGCGAAAAAAAAAAACAACAAAAAAAAAAACAAACCCATGTTTATCCTCCAAAGATCAATGAGTCAGAAAAACTAGTGAAAAGGGGTATGTAGGTACACTGGAACAGTGAAAGTCAGTGGTATCATCCAAAAATAATTTATGGGTAGTAAGCTCTTGCCTGGGTTAACGAGCACGTTTGGGAACATGGGGGGTCTGAGGGGGGGTGGGCCCCAGTTGATACGGTGTGCGAAGCGCCACAGCCCCGGCAAAAAAATTTCGATTCTAAATGTGAAGGGAGTATTTGACAATTTTGTTTTTTACAACACACCTTAAAAAAATATATGAAAAAAATTGCAAAATAGAAAAATGTATCCAAACATTATATTAATATCTAAGAAAATAATTAATTTTCAAATAAAAGTTGCGATCACCTCGCCCCCCTCTGACCAATTCGCCCTCCGTGTTACGCCACGATTATATGGAAAGTAAAGACAAGCTAGTTTAGGTACTTCACAGTCAAGCAAATCAGCACCAAAGCACATCTTATACTGCTTTCATTACGGTTGTATAACATATAATTATGTATGTGCCATCGTTTGCTAGTGAGACTCCAAGCCCAAAGTCACAGTTTACACTATTCCTAAGAAATGATGGACTAGAATCCACATTCTGAAGTCTAAATAAATCTGGCCCCTACAGCGGGAAAATCGAACCCGGGACTTCTGCCATTGGAAGAAAGAGCCTCTTAACCACACGACCAACGAGTTACATAATTTTACGTCTATTAGAAACAATACAGAAAAACTTGGTGATGAATACAATTGAAAACAGTGTTTTGAACTACTAATTAGGTTTTAATATGATAGGCTATATAGGTCCGGTGAGGGATGCTCCACCGACTCTCTTTAGTTTATCGAGAACGATTCTCTAATGTTTATCTTGAGTTTTGAGACTACTGAAATGCAGGGTTTATGATAGAATAATGTCTCACTCTTACCCAACCAACCATGTGACAGATAAGCGGGTAACATATGTGGGAGGAGTGTGTCAAACGCGTTTTCTCGCTTACGTCCAGTGTGTGCTGTTCACTTTCGCCGACAAAGACCAGAACATTGCATGCGATTGTTGTGTGGGGGGGGGGGCGATGTGTTAGTGAAAAGTGAAATCAAGGTCAACAGCAAAACATTTTAGTTTCAGAAGTGGTTAATATTATTTTGGTGTTGAAGTTTCAACCCGTTTCGGCCAAAATCACTGGCCAATTTGAATTGCGGATTGTTGATATGCTTACTATCATCCCTTTTTACCCAATATTGTTCTCCCAGAAGAAATTCCATTTTGGTACTCAAACAATATGAATGTGTGGCCATGGACAAAATGACCACCCCACTCAAGACACCAAAATTTGAGCCCAAGCATTGCATTAAAAAATCAATTAGATATCAAGTAAATGTGATACTTTTTTTACTGATACACACATGTAACAAATCAATCTAAGTGATCATTTTACCTCCACTTCCCCAAATCAGCTAGAGATTTCAGTGGCCCTTGCACGAAAAAGGTATAATACGGTTTATAAATATCGAACATTGTGTATTATCACCTGAAGTACATAATGGGATGCTCAGTTTTAAGTTGCCAACAGATTGTTTTATTATTGGAGAACGTAGTGAGCGTCAAACAGTTAGGGCATAAACTCATAACACATGATTTGAAACTTGTTTGTTTTTCGTAGTAGGTAGTATAGTAGTAGTGTTTTCAGGGGCCGTATCCAAGGGGGTGAGGGTGGTAGGGTATGGGGTTGAAGCCCCACCCCCAATGCCCCCCCCAAAAAAAACAAAAACGAGTGTGATCGATTGAGAAAAGATAAGGAGGGAGCAACCTAACTATGACAGATTTACATAGGTAATTACAATACTTACAAAGTCAGACTTTGCACAAAAAGAAATTTTATGATTCGCATGGCACTTTAGGTATGTATTGACTCTACAACGTGTTTAGAGGCGTTGAAAATGTCCAAAATACGAGAGAAAATTCGATTTAAGGCCTCCGGCGGTGCGCGGGCTTCGGCACCATGCAGAACCCCGTCCCTGTTTGGCATATTGACAACCCCCCCCCACCCCATTGGACATTCCTGGAACACCACTAGTGTTCTTTAGTCATTAGCACTAGTTGCTATTTTTCATAGTCAATACAAAATATGGTAGGCTTACATCAAATAATATGGATGAAATGCAAGCTGACAAAATAAGTTAATTAAAAATAAAAAAATAATAAATAAGTTAATTTATTGTTAATAGATTTTCCTAATTTTTATGCAGATATGACAATGTGGACAAGGAAGTTCCAGCCTGAACTGGCGGGAAGGACAGCATTACGCAGATATAATATATTATTTATTATATAAACACCTTGTGTAACCGATTTGGTTCCATTATTTTACATTGTCTGTCTGTTTGTTACAGGATCGGTATATATCTCTTATTGTACTACTTTCTTACGGCACACTAATGATTTCGTGTTATAGTCAAAAGATTTTCATCGTAGTACTAGTAACCGTTTTAAAAAATTTGCTTGGAAATTATATGAACCATTTCCGCCATCAGGTAACTCAGTTCATTCAACACCCAAAAATATAATTATCAAAAAAAATGTCAAAGCAAAGATAATAGCTAAGATAAGAGCAAGTTTGAAAGACAAAATTATCATTGAAGTTGATAAAGTAATCTTAATAAATTTTCTAAATGCCCCGAGACGTGGCAAATCATCTACAGAATGTGTCGTTCGCGATCCGCTATTTATGTTCATCCGTATGTTGGTTAGGTATTGCAATGGCAAAATAAACAATATTCACAAATAACAATGATGCGTGATTGGATAACCCGAAAAAAATTAAACGACTTGTCACCGCATTACGTTGTCGGAGCCCCAGCTTTACACACGAGCAATGGCCTTGAGAATAATAATCTTACGATTGCAAGAGAAAAGGCTTGCTGCTGGTAGGGGGGGTGGGGACAGCTGTGGGACTAATTTATGCTTTTACCACGTCGTTCTGAAAGGCACAAACAAAACTAGATTGATATCTTTCAGTGTAATGAGGATATGCCCAATGCGAATACAGTGTACAATGATCGGTTAGATTTTCTCACGTGAATATACCTAAACGTTCTGGGGGGATTTTTTTTTTTGGTGTAGTTCCCACAATGTTCACATTTGATTTGATTATATCGACACTTAAAACTATTCACACCCCAATTAATAAAAATATAAAACTAGCCAAATAGACCGAATTCATGACCGCCCGTCTCCAATGCTCACTTTCGGTAAGAGCATCCTGCCCCGATCGCCCGGACAGCGGGAGGACCGGCGGGGTTCTATTCCCAGTGGTAGACAATTTGTAATGCAATATTTTTAAGATATTCGTAGTGACAGTGTCGTGTAAAGTAAACACAGACACGACTCCCCAACCAAAACTGGAACACTATTTTACATTCCATTTTTTAAATGGCTGCGCAATTGGAGTCCGAGTACTTTGTGACGTGGGATACTCCAGCTCGCGCCAAAAAGAAAACGCGCGCATAGAACCGAATGATCCGGGTTCGACTCCAAAACGAGTAATTTTTAAATTTAATTCTTAGTCTGTTATAATTTGAACGTTATCATATACTAGACTAAACAAAGATTGCGTCCGTTACATGCTATAAAGAAATAGTATTCACATCATGCGCGAGGCGTAGGTCTAATCCTAATATGAACTGATCGGACCGTTGCAGATATTACTATATTTAGCATGTTCCATCGAAGTTTTAATCGTATGCACGATTATGCTTATGCTGTGTACGTTTCTTATTGGGGCTCAGCGTGAAAAATAAAATGGTGATTCAAGCTTAACAGCTTACCACAAATAACATAATGTCTTACTGTTGCCGTGTTCATAGCAAACAGTAAACATGTATTATGCATTGAGTGGTGTTCTGCATTAGCTGAACAGTTTTTACTCTGTGGCCAATGAAATTGTTTATTTCGAACATAAATAACCATCCTGTCACTCAAAAAGTCGTATCGCCAGAGTGCGCCACTTGCTGGGGCTGAAAAGGCCTAAAATAGCGGCAAAACATGCATTCGTAGTTCAGTAGTTGTAGCGGTAACTGCTCACACGATTTTGATAATTTTTTTTTTTTTTTTTGAAGATAAATGTTGAAATTAGGACTTGTGTGATGTACATTTCCATAAAAAAGTTTTGTAATTTTTTTATAAAGCTCTAAAGTGAAGGTAAATTTTCAAAATATTGTCCAAGTTCGCAATTTTTATATAAGCCCATTTTATATACAATTTCGAAAATCGACATCACACAAGTCCTAGTAAATTTTATCGTGAAAAGAGTAAAAAAAAAATTATGCCGTATATGACAATTCCGGGACGAGTTCCAACTGAAATGCGGGACACTGCATCGCGTCGATATTATAGCTACTCCTGTGCAGCCTACCTTAAATAAACTATATATAAAACCTTTATTTCTATGGATTCTGGCTAACTTTTTCAACTTTTCTTTCAAAAGTTGCTACATTCACCATAACCTAAATGTCCAAGTAAAATATGAACGTTGTAGCCCCACCCGTTTGTCAAAATTGGCCCAAATGTCACGAAAATATCGTACTAAAAATCGGGAAAAAATCGTAAAAGTACGTAAGATATTTATGAGAAACATTTCTTCGATTGTACCCACAGGCAGGTCTAAAGTTCAGAGATTTCGAAGGTCCCCTCCAATTTTCATCATATCGCATATGCCGTTTGCCCGGTAGAGAGCGAACAAACAGACAAAAACAAAAACTAAAAAAAAAAACGAACAAACAAAAATCACCCGAGCAAATTTTTAATGGGGGTCAGTGAAATTGAAGTCTTCGCTTCGCTCAACCGATTATGTGCCGCGTTGCTAGGAAGGCTACAAAGTCGCCTTTACAAATTCCTAGGACAAGAACTGATGGACTTAAGCCCAAATCAGAAGTTAATAAAACTTCTGACTTTGGCGGGAATCGAACCCTGGACCTTCTGCATCGGAAGCAGGTAGTCTAACAACTAAACCAACGAGCCACACTTTTTTATTATATTACATGATGAGATACAGGATGAGCAAAGCGAAGACTTCAATTTCACTGACCCCCCAAAAAATTTAGCTCAGGTATTTTTTTGTTTGTTTTCTGTCTGTTCGCTCACTATCGGGCAAACGGCATAAGCGATCTTGATTTGCTCTGAACTTAGGCTTGCCACGTTTTTGGGTATAACCGAAGAAATATTTCTTATGAATATCGTACTTTTACGACTTTTTTCGATTTTTAGTGCGATATTTTCGTGATATTTGGGACGATTCTGACCAAACGGGTGGGGCTACAACGTTCATATTTCACACGGACATTGCGGTTCAGGTGATGTAGTACCTTTCGAAAGAAAAAGTTGGAAAAGTTAGCCAGAATCCATAGAAATAAACGTTTTTATATAAAATTTTGAGGTTCATAATAACAATTAACAAGTACCACAAGAAACTTGACAATAATCACCCACAATGCGTTCAAAAAGAACTTGCAAAATTAAAGAGATCCCACGCAGAAAAAAACTTACAAAAAAGCTCATCCATCAACGCGACTAAATAAGCGTTCGCGAAGCGGCCTAGTATATATACTCGGAAGCTTCGCAAACGCTTTTTGAGGCGCGTTGTTGGATGACCGTAATTGTTTAAGGGGTTGTTTCACTGAAAATGTATGAAAAACCAGCAATTTTGCATTATTGTTTTAATTGTTTTTCAAGTTTACTTTTTTATTTATTGACTACATAAATTTATTTTATGCTGATATAATGCTAAAAGCATTAAATTAATTTAGTCAATTTTAAAGAAGCCTAGATTAACAGGTTATAAACGCCCAGTAAATTCATGTAAAAAAAAAAATGAACCTTTAGGCTATGTTACACTCAAATTAACCAAAAAAAAAAAAAAAAAAAAACTTTAAATGCTATTATCTCAAAACTTTTACGCTAGCACTTTTGCTAACATTTTTCCTACTTCTTCTACAGTTTTTAAGATAAAAAAAAAAATCTTTTTTAATATGCTCACAAGTCTTATTCTGACAAATTCATCAGACACTTTTTTGATGAGATTTATAGTTTTTTGGTTGAGCGAAGCGAAGACTTCAATTTCAACTGACCCCCCAAAAATTTAGCTCGGTTGTTTTTTTGGTTTTTTTGTTTGTTTTTCCGTCTGTTTGTTCGCTCTCTACCGGCAAACGGCATATGCGATCTTGATGAAATTTGACTCGACCTTCGTTTTCTCTGAACTTAGACTTGCCACGTTTTTGGGTACAATCGAAGAAATATTTCTCATGAATATCGTACTTTTACGATTTTTTTCGATTTTTAGTGCGATATTTTCGTGCCATTTGGGCCAATTCTGACCAAACGGGTGGGGCTACAACGTTCATATTTCACATGGACATTAAGGTAATGGTGATGTATTGCTTTCTGAAAGAAAAAGTTGAAAAAGTCAGCCAGAATCGAGAGAAATAAAGCTTTTAATATACGTTTTTTGACTTTTTGTGCGATATTTTCGTGCCATTTGGGCCAATTCTGACCAAACGGGTGGGGCTACAACGTTCATATTATACATGGACATTAAGGTTATGGTGATGTAGTACCTTTTGAAAGAAAATGTTGAAAAAGTTAGCCAGAATCCATAGAAATATAGCTTTTAATGTAAGATTTTTACGTTAAATAATAACAAATTAACAAGAAACAATAGAAACTTGACAACAATCACCTACAATGCGTCGGCAGAAAAACAAAGCACTTGCAAAAGTAAAGATATCCTACGCAAACTAAAAACTTTAAAAAAGCTCATCCATCAACGCGGCGGGACTTTAGCGTTTTCCTAGTTAATTAAAATATGGGATATAGAGATTTGTTACAAAAACATACATTTTCCTACAATGCAAAGGAAAAAAAATCATATTTATCAAACAAAACAAAAATTATAAAACCCGTCTGGTAAATGTTTAGATGTAAAAAAAAAAATATGAAAATTGTAAAAGGCTTAGCATTATCGCAGTATCATAGCAAAATCGTAAAATTGCAATTATTAAGAGAAATTATTGTTTGATTACGCTCAAATTTCACACGAATATATTAATTCATAAAATTAAGGTTCTGTGAAAAAATCATTACAATCGGATAAAGCATGTAGGTGTTATAAGTCGAAGACATTTTTTAAAAATCGAAAAAAATCGTAAAATTGCGATTTTCATGAGAAATAATTTTTTGTTTGCGCTCAAAAACATGGCAGTTTTAAGTTCAAAGATTTCGAAGGCCTCCACAAAATACTTTCGCAATTGGAGTATCGGTATAGCCGGAATCGTGTTAACAAACAGCCAAAAAAACAAAAAGAAAGAAAAATAAAAACATTCCGGATTTTTTTCTCCAGTGTAGTGAAATGGAATCTTCGCTACGCTCGCTACGCTCAACCAATTTTAATTGTTAAAGAACCATTGCGAGACGTAAAGTCCAAAACGTGGAAAAATGGGAAATCCAAAACATGGATTCCAATTCTGGAAATTCCCACCAAACCGTTTGTCTTACGATAAAACCAAATTAACCTACGCGTCTACATTGATTTAAACGTTGATATCCAGTGTGCAAATTTGAGTTAGGAAAACTAGGAAAACGCTTAAGTCCCGCCGCGTTGTTGGATGAGCGTAATTGGTGCATTGAGCTGCCATGTGTTACGCGGATTTTCTGTTGTTCTGTGAAAAAATCATTACTTAGTCGAAGATTTTTTGGAATTAAATTAAATTAAATAAAAAATTAACTTAATTTTTTTAATTTATCGTAATTTTAAAAAAAGAAAAAAATCGTAAAATTGCAATTTTCTTAAGAATTTATTTGATTGCGCTCAAATTTAACACGAGTATATTAATTCATGAAATTAAGGTTCTGTGAAAAAATCATTACAATCGGATAAAGCATGTACGTGTTATAAGTCAAAGAATTGTTTTAAAAAAGAAAAACCCCGTAAAATTTCGATTTTCATGAGAAATAATTTTTCGATTACGCTCAAATTTCACACGAATGTCTTAATTCATAAACTTAAGGTTCTGTGAAAAAATCATTACAATCGAAAAAAGCATGTAGGTGTTATAAGTCGAAGAATTTTTTTAAAAATCGAAAAAAAATCGTAAAATTGCGTTTTTTATAAGAAAAAAATTTCCCGATTGCGCTCAAAAACGTGGCAGTTCTAAGTTCAGAGATTTCGAAGGTCTCCATAAAATTTCATCGCAATCGGAGTATCGGTTTAGCCGAAATCGTGTTAACAGACACACAAAAATACAAACAAAAAAAATCCAGATTTTTTTCTCCAGTGTAGTGCAATGAAATCGTCGCTTCGCTCGCTTCGCTCGCTACGCTCATCCAAAAATATCTGTAGGCCCTACACTTGGAATAAATTCCCAAAGTTGACCAAAATGGAGTAAATTTCGGTGGTTTCACTAATTTTTAATTCAAAATCAATGATTTATTTTAGGAATACGCGTACTGGATTCAATAGATTTATTCTTTATTAAAGTTAGTGTGAAATTTGATAACAGTTTACCCGGAAAACCCAGAAAGCTGAGCGAGTAAGACTCGTCTCCGCGGCATCATCAGCGTGTCCACTGTCCATACTACATGTTCCCTTCTTCGCTATCAAATGGCGGTAGGAAATGAGTGAAAATAACCTGCACTGCACGCATTTTTTAACACATTCAAACATGTTGTACTTAATACTTCTAGTTCTAGGATTCAATTAGATGGCATGCACATTGCACAATGGACTACCAACGTTCAGTATTACACGTATTTAAATCTAGACGCGCATATTGGATTTCAAGAATTTTCTTATAATGAGCTTTCAATATAAATTCTTCCTTATTCGGGACGTCCCGGTTTCTATTCCCGTAGACACCGGCAATCCTGACTAAGGTTTTCCTCAGTCGTTAATGCGAATGCAAGGGATTGAGTCCTGTTAACCAGTCCTCGGACATCCCTTCACACTTGTCCTAACTTCAGTGAACTTAGTAAGACACCCTGAAAAGGGGCATGCATTGCACACTGGGCAGGCTTCCCACGAGAAATAAAACAACTTTTTCCGTTCAATTTACCATCTGTGAAGAATATTATATACAACAAAAAACATTTGACTCGTATTTGAACAATAAATGAATCCTAAGTCTACCATAAAATATTAAATATATTATTATAAAAATATAACATAATTTTATAATGTTTTATCAAATGTAATAACTTACCTGTGGACACTGGAATAGGCAATCTGTTCCCGGGGTAATCTGTAAATTAAAAAATATGAGCCCCCGGGGTAATCTTTATGTTTGGAATCGTGAAATCAACTAGTCTACGTGAGACATTCTGTTTCGAATCCTCACACGATTAAGTAACACTCAATTCTTGACGAAGTCCAAAAAGCCAATGACAAAAACAATCAAGTCTTTCTTTAAAAACCAGATTCCTATAAAGCCCATGACCCATGAGGTCACATGGCTAAAAGAAGTCGTTTGTTACGAATACACTAGATGAAGTTTTGGATTTGATCCAGTGGCGTATCCATGGGGGATCAGGGGGATTATCTCCTGCCCCGCCCCCCCGAAAAACATCTCAGCTTTACGCAAAAAATTATAAACATTTATTAATTTATGTTTTTTCCTTTTAGCGAAGCCCCTTAACTTCTTCTAAAACACATTAGGTTTGTGATTTTGCCCAGATGTAAAATACATACCCAGAAATGGGGGTAAAAAGTGTAATAATTTCCGTGTGGACAAAAGACCGATTATTTATTATTATATTTTGTATTTATATTAAACATGAACAAGTACTATCAAATTAAAATTATACGACAAATACAAAAACAAAAAAACTTGAATAACAAAAGTTTTTTTTATCAAAAAAAATCGTCTGAAAAACCAAGATGAATGAAGAAAAAACAGGTTATAAAATACAAAACTGTCAAAAGGGTGATATGGTGACAAGAGTGATAATTGAGTCATGTTGGTAAACTAGCATATAAATAAATGAAGTTTCACGTGGTTGATGTCAATTTCTGTATCAATGGCTAATAATGTGTTGTATGTGTCTTGAATTCGGTTGATGGGGAAACATTTTCAAACATCAATTTGGCAGCAAATTTCGAGGTTTTGTTGCCACTCTCATTCAATTCAAACACTTTCAGAAGATGCCTCACGCAATAATTCTATTACGTACATATTTTGTATTACCAGTTTAAACTTCTATTTATTAAACAATCGCATAACATTACAATGTTGTTACTTTTGAAATTGTCGCGAATTTCCCTTACACCTTGACACCCCCTCAAGAGACAGGTGCAATGCAAGAGTTGTTAAAGTGGTAATTACCACCTGGACAGAAGAACGTCTATCTCTTCAATAGGTGTAAAACGTGGGGGATAAATAAACAAACCTAACCACTGTATTATTTTTTTAATCTTCCTATGTGCCCCCCCCCCCCTGAAATTTATACCTGTGTATATACGCCACTGGTTTGATCATACACGTCACATGAGCATGGTACAAAGTAAATTAAAAGTCAAGTGGAGCAACACTACAGATAATCTTTTATAATGATAGAACAAAATTGTTGAATGTAGGTACCAGGGCTCATCCCCCGACCCCCGAAATCAGAATAAGGGTTATAATAACAAATAATAATACCAAAATAGCCGTACTAGCTGGGGGCATTCCCTCTGACCCCCCATTGTTCAAGGATACCCTACGTACTTTTCCAAAATAATAAGTTTCGTGGGCAGTTCTACAAATTCCTTAGTGTTAATCCCGAAATTCATCCCCCCCCCCTGGATACGCCCCTGCCATGGTAGAAGTCGTCAGGATATGGAATGTATATAGATAAACGAGTAGTGAGAATATAATATGGGAATTGTAATCGTTATGAAGAACTGAGTGTAGATTAATAATAATATTTGCCACCTGATACTGGATACTGGTGTTGACGGTACGGTTGTTCTTACCATTGAGTCTTGGCTGGATTGTGATAGTGCTACGCTCTTCGAACACAGGCAGGTCGAAGTCGTGTGGTTCGAAGTGCAACACGTCTATGGTGGAAATACCTGTCGGCTGGTTGTAGTACTCAGTCTCATCTGACACACGACGCTCTTCAGATTGGGACATTCTAGAAAAGTCCTTTAAATTTATTTCTTCCATATAATTAAATAACAGCACTAGAATATTTTACACTCAACACGCAGGCCAACCAGTTGTTTATCCAGGCGCGCGACCACCGAACAGTCCTGTGGAAACTGATGTACATCGTTTCGGTCTGATCACCATTGTTATCTTTCGGGCTTGAAAACAAAACGATAAGCCTTATCACTGCAGTTGTGTACCTTCAAATGTTATCACAAAACACTATCATAGAATTTCAAGCTCTTTATCTCTTGATTTTGCAACGAAATCGAGATATCACAAAACATTTTAATCTCTAAGCAGTGACAATGTCATACTTTAATCTCAAAAACAGCTGAACCAATTTTTGGGCTAGAGTAGATAAATTCTATTCTAGACATCCAAGTTTTAAGACAAAGACGTACATATGTTAGCATAGTTGTTCCAGTGCTCATAATGTGTATAGCCATTATGTACAACCCTCCTATTAACGAACCATGTGGTGAGTGGTGACTCCCAAGAAAATACATCGAACTTTTTCGTAGGATAGCCTGCTAGGGCTAAGCGTACACATCAGTCAGCGTGAACTTCTGGTGACTAGACTATATAGAGAAGTTTTATAATACTAGGAAGCTTCGCAAACGCTTTTTTTTAGTCGCGTTGATGGATGAGCTTTTTTGTAAGTTTTTAGTTTGAGTGGGATCTCTTTACTTATCAAGTGCTTTTTGAACGCATTGTAGGTGATTGTTGTCAAGTTTCTAGTGTAACTTCTTAATTGTTATTAAATACCTCAAAAAACTTAATTAAAAAACTTTATTTTTTGGTTTCTGGATAATTTTTTCAACTTTTTCTTTCAAAAAGCAATACATCACCATTACCTTAATGTCCATGTGAAATATGAACGTTGTAGCCCCACCCGTTCGGTCAGAATCGGCCCAAATGTCACGAAAATATCGCACTAAAAATCGAAAAAAAATCGTAAAAGTACGATATTCATGAGATATATTTCTTCGATTGTACCCAAAAACGTGTCAAGTCTAAGTTCAGAGAAAACGAAGGTCCCCTCCAAAATTTTCATCAAGATCGTATATGCCGTTTGCCCGGTAGCGTGCAAACAAACAGACAGAAAAACTAACAAAAAACAAAACACCCGAGCTATTTTTCTTTTCAGAAAGTCAAATTGAAGTCTTCGCTTCGCTCATCCAATTATATATTTGGCGAAACTAGGGAGAAAGAATGAAAAGCTGGGCTCAACTTCTGGCTTTTGAAGGAGAGCTTGGTTGGCGATTTTTATTAATGTTTGTATTTTAGGGGATAATTACATCTTTTTGCTGTTTGTGTTCTGGCGTGAAAGATAGGCTTTGAATTTTTTTCAAGGAGTCGATTCCTTCAAATGTGGGTTGCTGTGTCAGATATTGGCGGTTTGTTTGAAGTTGGCTCACATTCCTCTCTCTCTCTCTCTCTCTCTCTCTCTCTTTTTTGTCTCTTTTTTTTCTCTTTTTTTTCTTTCTCTCTTTTGCAAATAAACCCCAATAAGTCACAAATCATTATTTAAGGCTACCGCAAACTTTTAGCAAAATTAGACCATCACTCGACAATCGGCAACGTCTCTTTAAACGGTACAACAATACCCTTTCAACCACAAGTCAGAAACCTAGGACTTATTATGACTAATGACCTGACTTGGACGGAACATGTCAAACACGTTTGTAAAGTATTAATAGTAGTAGCAGTGGTATAGTTATTATTGATATTATTATTAACATACAAAATGTAAGGTAACCCCTTAAAGGTTGGATGGAAGATAAGGTTTTACTAGCCTTAGTCCTGCCTTGAAATAAAGACCTGAATCAATCAATCAATCAATCAATCAATCAATCAATCAATCAATCTTTCTCTCTCTCTCTCTCTCTCTCTCTCTCTCTCTGCTTTGATGTATACCGACATCAAAGTGTATTCCATGTTTGAAACTTCTCAGTTGTAGCGTTTTCTTCGAATGATTAATTTTTTTAAGATCAGAGTAATTTTTTGGCATGTTTGGGCCCACGGTCCCCCCAAATTTATCCCTTTGTGTTTTGGACGCTAGATATTTATAATGGTTAAGGGCATGTTTAATTTCAAGTTGTACAAATTTCCACGCCTTAGTAATTACGTGTTTGTTTATTATCCAAAATTGTTATTTTCTCCGGTCCCTGTTACCCGATTTTGGTTTTGAAAGCAAAAGAAACTGCGTCTGAGGTACATCTAAGTGTGGTTTAAGTTTCATAGTTCTAAGATGTACCGTTTTCTCTGTAGGCTCTTATAACTCCGCGGAGAATTAACCCCCCAGCCAGCTAGCCAGCCAGCCGAAAGAATTTCAACGATGTTGAGGCACTTTTTTTAACACAGAACGGGTTGTCGGATCGGGGAGATTTTTTTTGTAGGTCATGGACTACAAATCAGGTCATATACCGAGTTTCAAGATTGTAAATCTTTCGGGGCTTGGCTACGGGCGAACGATCGTTTTTGAAGGTATATTTTGGCTAATGGCCGGGCATATAGTGCGATAATTGGCCTTCTTGTTCATGGATATATTTCTGCATTTATAACCTACGACTATGAATGATAATAGTTGCCTTGCATTCGGACTAGAAACGGCCACCACATTATCAGACGACAACCATTTGAATATGCGCACCATATAACCATTAGCCCATGCGCGCTACATCGCAAAGCATTGCTTAAGTCCATCAGTTCTTGTCTTAGTAATTTGTAACCGATCCTAGCAACGAGGCACATAATAAATTTAAAGTTGTTCTGAATCCGCCTTGTTGATTCTGGCGTTGATCCGCGGATGTTCGCGCTGTCCATACAACTGATTTGTGATTGCTATATATATATTTTTAAATATCTACCTTTGGTTGGTTATCGCTCACTCGTCGGTTGCATCGGTGATAACATATTTGAGTTCCCTTCGATCGATTTAGTGGTAGAAAAGTTGCCACATGCCATCACGATACTGTCAAAATTTGTCAATCTTATTACAAATTACAAATTAGACGCCATCTTTAAATATGGCCGCCAAATTAAGGTGAATGGATTGAGAACCAAACAGTCGCGGCCTCACAATGACAACCTGGGTGTTAAGTACATGCACAAAAAATATTGTTGTCTCTTTACCACAACGCACAATTGTGTAGGGATACCGCAAGACTATGCGAGTAATATATATGTATTTTGTTTAACCTTGGCTTTAAAGAAGTCGACTATGACGCTGTTTGTTAGTACTTTACACATAAATTAAAAAGGTGACTACACCGGGGATCGAACCCGGGACGTTAGCTGTCGGGGCTATGCTCTTAGTTTTACCAACTGAGCTATGCAGCCACCAATTTTAAAACTGCCTATTTTTTATTTTATTTTTTTTTGTACAAAACAGCCCAAATATAAGCCAGTTTTAAATTGGTGGCTGCATAGCTAAGTTGGTAAAAGTATAGCCCGGACAGCTGAGGTCCCGGGTTCAATCCCCGGTCCCGGTGTAGTCACTTTTTAAATTTATGTCTCTGTTATTAAAATGAACTGCTTACAACTTAGATTTTGTTTTGTTTATGTATTTGTAATTTTTTTAATGAATACGATCGGTGAACTCTGTAATCAATTAGCAATATGATAATTATATAAAAATGGTTATTTCTGCCATTCAATTCAATGTAGATTTTTTAATGTACAGTATAGTCTTAGCGACCATAAATCATCGAAATTGACC
>JAMZAV010012529.1:0-18083 GCA_024449915.1 Sweltsa coloradensis | reverse complement strand
TTTTTTAAAATTTTAAAAAAGCGCTTTATGGCTTTAAATTTAATTTACATCAATTTTCGAAGATTTTGGGTATTGGATCAACCCAAAAACTCAGGCTCCATGCACGTATCGATGACCTACCGTTATCGACCTAGCTCGTGAATATTCGGTTCTTTCCCGGCTTCGCATTCACAGAGTCTGCACTTGCTGACGTCATCTAACAGGCCGTGCGGGACATGGCGGCCCATTTTTCTGAACCATTTAGCCTATTGGGACGTTTAAACATTGAGCCCAGGGCGCAGTTAACTTTAGAACAATGTTTGTATATATTTGAATCACTTATTTTTAAAAGGGGCATAAGTCCAAAAACATAGTCTGAGAAAATTTCAAGTAAATTTTTCTTATTCACCTTATTATTTTAGGCTTAAATTTACTTTTGTTTCCAGTAAAGTATGGAATAGCTTATTACGTTGAAAACAGAAATTTAAAAATCACAACGTGCGGCGGGAAATAAATTTTAAATGTCGTGGACTTACGCCCTTCAAAAATAAACGAAATATTCCAATGTTAAAACATGGGGATACACTTCTGCCCTATCAAACCAAAACGATGCGTCTATTTCTCCGCTACAATAATACATAGCTAACTTAAACCCATAATTTTTGGACTTACGCCCTTTCAATAATAAGTGATTCATTTTTTGGATACACCAAACTTTGCATAACCTTAATGCAAGCTTATTTCTAGTAGTCCGGATGTTAAAGGATATATATGGGGCATACCTTGCATTTTTTGATACAAGCAAGGCACTTGGCACACGTGTTCTAGGGACCATACCCTACTAATTTTGTGGTGGAGCCATGTGATATCCTGTGCAGGGACCCGTTATTGCATGTTGCCTTTACCCCTGCGGGTTTTGAAGGGTTGATTAGCAAAACAATTCGGTGTTTGGTGATAGAAACTTGAAATTTTTACCAAATAGGGGTAACATTAGGCTTAACATACTGGCAACGGGGAACTTCGGATTTCTTCATAGTTAAGGAATGATAGGGGTTTCAATTTTGGGGGTTGAACATTTCGATTTTAATTTTATTGATGGCACCCTTTGTGTAATTTGGACGTCTGCGTTTAAAGTACTTCCCAAAATCATCAAACAAATGATGGTGTTTAAAATATGATAGCGCCCCCTAATTTGGTCATAATAAACCTGTTGACATAATGACCTGAGTTATGACCTATTTAAAAAATTTAAAACATAGTCGTGTGACCACTCTTTTTAAAGCTTAGATGAAGTAGAATAATATGAAATGAATTCAACATGCCATGTTGACCTGTGACCTTTTTCGTTCTTTATTGACCTTGATAACTGTTTCAGCATGAGCTGCATGACTGCATAATGTATACTTATAAAAACATCCAAATGCTGTGATATATTAACAAGTTATTTTACAAAAATAAACTCAAATGTAATGTAATAAGGCTGCATGCGAACGCTTTTTACTGTCGCGTTGATGGATGAGCAGTTTTGTACCATGAACCCTCTTTTACTATACTTATATTTCGTCGTTTTTCAACGTATTACATCGAATAACCATTTAAAAAGAGTACCAAGTTCCTGGTAGATCGTTATGGTAAAACTTTTTAGATTAACTTTCATTAAGGGGAAAGTAACAATACACCCATTGTTGATTATAGTACTTTTAATTACTTATGCAGTTAACCAAATTTGTTAAGTTTTGGATTTTTTTCACTGAAGCTCACAAAGTGCGACGCACTGGCAGAGCTGTGTACTTTCATAACGTTTGAGACACTTGCATCATCCTCCACATTTTTTTTTGCACCCGCACCTGCATCGTACAAACTCTACACATGCTTCAGAAACGTTTGGAAGAATGGTCCACACTGGCACCATCCATCCGTCATATTCCATCCACACTCAGAAGGCCAAGGCAGCTGTTGTTGTAGGGAGAGAGTTTGATCCCAGACATGTACTCCTTGATAGATTGAGCGTCGAATGTGCTGTACTAAAGCGTCTTTTGTCGGAGGAATCGTTTCTACTGTCTGTTTTTCTTGGTGAATAGTATTTTGCGACATTCATTCAGGGTAAAGTACGTGTTTGATCAAAAAAGTGAAAATTTAAAATAAACACTTTTAGGGTATCTCAAGCGTACTTTATTGTAGCTCTTGATAAGTGAATGTAAATATATCTCCAATGTCATTCAAAACTACTGCAAACTTCTCCAAAGTTTCAATGACAGCCTCCACTTTTCCAACAATTTAGCGGCAATAAAAAACTTTTTGTAGCATCAGGAAACGCTCTCCAAGCATCGAATGCAGACTTTTCCCCATAACCATCACGAAAGGAGGAAACGGTTTCCATCCCGAAAAGCGTGGAACATAGGAAGTGCTATAGAATAACCAGTAGATAATTCAAATCGGTTCCCGGTATCCTTTTTAGAACATAATCAATACGGTTATTTACCTAGATAAGCTGCAACATGGTGTGCTTCGACATACTGAGGTTTTTTCCAGTCCCCAGATGCTCCTATAGCGCTTCAATGCCAGTCATTTCCGAAAACACAGCTGATTGCAAAGACTAGCACATCAGTAGCATTACGAGCGTGTCTCCCTGTTGTGATTACATTGGGGCCCAAACCCCCCTGTGATATCCTGTATTTAGTGGTAGCTTTGAGTATGGTGGTAGCAACTAAGAGGGTATCAAGTGTGTTAATGACTTCTTTGCCTTCCTCATTTGTCATTGATATGTGGAGGCTAACATCCTAAAGAACTTCTTTATTACCTGAATTTACATAGGAAAAATTTTTAAACCCTCCTTTTGGGAAATTTTTTTAGTTGGAGGTTTCGAGTGTCCTAAAAAATTTGTCCAGTGTCATATTTAGAGACTAATTGGGTCGCACTCCCAGATATATCTAAGCGTAGCACAGACGCTATTTCTTTCTTTAGGAAGGGAGGAAAAAAAACTGTCTACATAATCTTGGAATGCAATTGAGTGGTCCGGGGGAGGGGAGGGGCTTTAACCCCTCACGTATTTTTGCATCTACAGGTGGTGCATTTACTACAGAACTGTTTTGACGGTATTCAAAAGGCATTTTACTAGATCAATTTGGGACAGATCCAACGCCCCCCATACAGACAAGGGCGATGAGCCTGGGTTTATGACTAGTCATTTTGGCCAATGATTTATGAACAAGAGGTTTGAATGGCTGTTCTAAAGAGTAGAAAATTGTTTAATTTGATGGGTCCATAAAATATTTAGCAAATGTACTCACTGCCGCGCCACCCGAGAGCGAGAGAAATGCGCGCTCTCGGAAAATGGTCCCAAAAGGTGCGCGACTCAAACAGCTGTTTTGTTTGTTTGGGTTTTATTGTTAAGGTTATTGTTATATTACGTTTTCTACAGTACACTTCTAGGTAGTCAAAATTTTTGGGACATTATAAGAAAAACTATTCATTTCACCCCAATGGGAAAACGGGCCTGAACCAATTCCTTGTTAATTTTACTCCATTGATGAGCAACTAGCGATCAGTAACTTGAAAAACGGACCACTAATTGGCCACGATTCACCCTTGGATTAGGATAACATCAAAAACGCATTAAACTATTATTAATTTTTATGGTTTATTACCATAACGATCTACCAGGAACTTGGTACTCTTTTTAAAATGGTATATTCGATGTAAATACGTTGAAAAACGACGAAGTAAAAGTATAGTAAAAGAGGGTTTAATGGTTACAAAACTGCCTCATCCATCAACGCGACAGTAAAATGCGTTTGCAATGCAGCCTTATTACATTACATGTTGAGTTTATTTAGTAAATAAACTTGGGTTTAAATATAAACACATGCCCTTTGGATGTTCTATAAGTATACATTATGCAGTCATGCAGCTCTGCTGAAACAGTTATCAAGGTCAAATAAAGAAAAGAAAAAGGTCACAGGTCAACATGGGGATATTGAAATTCATTTATATATATTCTACTTCATCTAAGCTTTAAAAAGAGTGGTCACACGACTATGTTTAACAATTTTTTAAATAGGTCATAACTCAGGTCATTATGTCAACAGGTCATTATGACCAAATTAGGGGTCGCTAGTCATATTTCAAACACCATCATTTTGTTTGAAGATTTTGGGAAGTACTTTAAACGCAGAAGTCAAACATTACCCCCAAGGGTGTCATCAATAAAAATTAAAATCAAAATGTTCAACCCCCAAATTGAAACCTCTATCATCCCTTAACTATGAAGAAATCCGAAGTTCCCCGTTGCCAGTATGTTAAGCCTAATGTTACCCCTATTTGGTTTAAAAATTTTAAGTTTCTATCACCAAACACCGAATTTGTTTGCTAAACAACCCTTCAAACCAGCAGGGGTAGGCAACATGCGGATAACGGGTCCGCACGGGATATCACGATGGCTCCACCTCAAATTAGTAGGGTATGGTCCCTAGAACACGTGTGCCAAGTGCCTTGCTTGTATCAAAAAATGCAAAGGTCAAGTCTCTTAACATCCGGACTCTAGTGATGAAATCAATTAGGGCCACTATTTCTAGTTACATAAATAGGGCAAGACTCTACATGCCCGTGGTAGCTTTGTGTTTAATTAGTGATGCCTTTTAGAACAAATCCGAGATTTGCCGAGTGAGTGTCGGCGGTGTCGGTAAAAGATAACCCTTGATTTACTTCTGAAACAGATCGAATATCCAACTGAAGACTACCATGTTACGTCATAACTTAAATCACGCGCTTTTAACCAATCACTTCTCATCTTACATTTGTACTAAATAACATGATTAAGTGGTTTTTAAGCAATCGCCAATTGTTGTTAAAAATTGTAATAACAACAAGGATAAACAATAAAATAAAATAAATAAATAAATATATATCTATATGGCTGTGCGAGTACTCGAATATTCGAGTACGAGTCGAGTTCACGGCGAGTTCGACAAATTCGAGTTTCATTTATTTGAACTCGTATATTCGAGCGTCGGTAAAAACAGCATTTTCATTTACCGACCCGTCAAAAGTTACGTGTTTCGTCCGTTAGATAGCAGCATACGCGGCAAAGATCGTGATACACGATAGTCGAACTCCTTCTGAGGTGAAGCTCGTTATGATTGGCCGGCTGAACTTTGCGAGATCCAATTGGAGCTGGTCATACGTCACATGCGAGCTTTGATTGGCTGTCAGTTTTGAATTCATTCACGTCTACCGTGTATCACCACTTTGTGTCCGAGATGTATGTTGTTGACAACAAAAATGGCCACGATTCACGAGGAGAGAGCAGAGCAGACAGATGATTCGTAAAAATATGCGGCGGACTAGGCTAGGCTTAGGCGTAATTTCTTCTCTAAAGCATAGGCCTAGCATAAAATACAATTTTGAAATATTCATGAGATGGAACACTTGTCACAATGCAGGTAAACATTCAAACAACACACGGCGTGACAGTACCAGTGACAACAGGTAGGCCTAGGCCTAGTAGCCTGGCCAGGATTTCTTCTGGCTAAGATTAGGCCTAGGCCTAGTATATTTTACCGATCTTAGGCCCTAGCTAGGCTTACAAACTCAGATCGCCATACCAAAATGCACCCAGCACTAGACCTAGGCCTGTACAATAGGCCTAGACCTAGCCTATGGCACCCTTCAAAACCAAGGTTAGTTGTAGGCCTAGCTAGGCCCTAGGTCTCCATAACCAAAAATATTTAACCCAGAAGATAGGCCTAGGCTTTAAAACTGAAGAATTTGGTTGATACCTAGGCCTAGAAGAAAGTCTGAAATGGAGAACACATTTTCTCAATTTGGAAATAAACTCGATTTAAAAAATATATAAAAAAAAAAAAAATTAGGCCCTAACATCATTATAAATTAATTTTTAAATGAACTCGAATTGAACTCGAAAACCGAACATTTGACTGAACTCGAACTCGTACTCGACTCGAATTGAAATCTCCCGTTCGCACAGCCCTAATATATATATATATATATATATATATATATATATATATATATATATATATCAACGTTCGTAGAAGGGTAGACATTCACCAATTTTGTACCACGGTCTCGATAGCTCAGTTCCTTAGCGAAGAGCCGGAGGCACCGGGTTCGATCCCCAGTCGGGCAAAGTTTTTCAATATAGTTGGTACCAGTAAGAATGCTACGGCCAAGGGATCGCAGCACTGTTGCCTTCGCACTGTGGCCACCGGTTAGGAAAAAACACATGACAGCTCTCTAGAACCAACGATATTTTGGCAATATAACTACTTCCGAATGAGGAAACAACTTATTTTAAGAAAAGGCTTAGATGACCTGGAATATTACAAGAGTCGTGGGAGAATTATGTCCCATTACGGAAATGTAGGTCACCCAAACATTAGTATCGAGGTTGGCGACAATTGTGCGGGAAAATTTAAGTAATCAATACCATCTAGAGCAAAAATTACTCTTTGAAGTGCATTAACACGTTTGTTTAAATATATTGTTAGTCATTGACTACAAATAATATCTTTCTTCATCTTTTTATAACCGCTTTTAATATAAAACCACGTTTTAAATAAGGTAACAATATGAGTTATTATGGTATCTGTGTAAATTGTCAAAGTTGGCCTACGTGTTGGCAGGTCCTATACATCATGTGGCATTGGTGGTACGAACTAAACGAATTATAGGTTTAAAAAGTGATTTAACTATGATCAGAGTATGTTATAATGTAACGCCCATCTGTAACGGTAACAAAATTACGGAATATACTTGCATGCAAAAAATATTGTAAACCGCATTCAACGAACTTATTTAATCTTTACTCTGTAATACGCGTTTCCAAGCAAAGATAGATGGCAGCACTAAACGCAACATGTCGGACCGATCGGTGATAAGAGGCGAGCTGCTTACTGCGGGCGCTGTATATTTAGTTAGGTTCACTTGATTTTTGTTACATTTTCTGATCATTTGCGAAAACATTGTTGATTATGTCATATCGTCCGCGTATTTTTTTAGTTAAATACGTAAGTTTTGGGGATCGGCTTTATTAAAAACGGGAATGAAATGGCATTTTAAATTACAACAAAAATAATTGAGATTATTTTATGATATTAGCTCGAAAAGAACAAACCACACTGTTAAACTATTAAATACAGAAACAAGTGTATCAAATAATTTTGAATGATGAAGATCGATGATATTTTGCCAAGAAAATGTTGCCCAATGCCCACCAATACTAATAATTTCAATAATTTAGGCCTACTTGATATCTAAAAATCAAAAGAGCTTCTAGCAAATTATAGCCCTACACTTGTTTTGCACGTTTTCTACATCGTTTTACAATGTAAACGCAATCGGAGTAGGCCTATATATATTTATCTAATATACACTTAGGCCTACTGTTTTTTTAAACTAACATTTTATTAAAAGTAGGCCTATTGAATAGCTGATGGCCTATTTTATTATTGTTTTTGTATGTCAATAATGACATGACGCGTCATTCATGCAGACAGCTTTAAAATCTTGTAGGTCAGGTTATATCGTTATCCTTATTTATTGTAATAATATAAATCGTATTTATTATGTTTTATGTATAATATTATGTAATAAATGACAATGACGGTAAACGGTATATGTAGGCCTACATTAATTATATAAGGTAGAAAAAGAGTTGGGACTTGTGCATAAGCCCTAATACATTATTATTATTTTTGTAATTGTTTTGTTTTTATATTATGACTATATATATTAATTATCATAATAAACTAAGAAAAATATCTCAATTAAAAGTGCCATAAGAAGCGAGCGATACATATGTGTGTGTTTTTTACTATATGAGTTGGACATTCTTGACGGTTGAATTTGTTTAGTACTTATCGTACCCTTTAGCCTATATTTAGTAGCCTAAATAGCCAAAATCCCAATGATTTATTATGATATTACAGAGAATTGCAATATGATACAAAAATATATGCCATCCTCGTGTCTCCGGGTGCATGGCGCAGGTCTGAATATAGTTTTTAATTCTGTGACATACTCTAAAATCCCGCATATTGGAGGGGGTTTTATCATTTTGGTGCACCCCTGCTTTTGATTATCATAATTAAAAACTTTTGGAGAGAACGAAAAATGTACCTGTGATTGTACATATTTATAGTGCAAACACGGAATGACATTTTTTTCTTCAGGTAAGCCACATACGCGCTCCTCCACTATCACTGATTTGGGACAGTTGCATTTTTGGGCCACCGGGTTTAAGCAACCCTTTGCTTGAAACGCGTATAGGGAAATCAGCCCAGAATGGAAATTAAAAAATTATTGGCTGTAAAAGGAGGATAGAAAATAACAAAATGTTTTATTATATCGTTAAAGGGTATTTAACCGCTAAACTCAAAAAAATATTTCATTCAGGCTAACTAGTAATGAATTTAGCAATTTAAACCCAGAAAAAATTATTGGGGCCCCCAAGGGGACCTCCAAAAATTGCCCAAACATGACTTTTTTTGAGCTAGGTCCCCATCGGCAAAAATCTCCCAAAAAGAAATAACAGGGGGACGATTTTATGCCCCGTGACCTTGGAGGATTTTGATCCAAAAAAAAATATTGGCCATTATTGACGGTACTCACAGCCTTTTCTGTAAATTCTCTATATTTTGTTTTGTAATTTGGACAAGTAGTTCTGTCAAAAATATGCTGATTACCAAGATGGGGTGTGATTTTTGGAATGCAAAATTTTTGCGTGTTTGAGGGTAATATTTGGGTACAGTTTCAAACACGATGTTTTTAAAGGGGCATTTTAGATTGGTTCTATGCTCTAGTATCTATGTGGACCAAAAAAGAAGCAGGTTAAAGCCGATTTAGGAAATTTTCCAAAACACCAATTTTTTGCCAATTTCTGGATAAAAAAAAATTAAAAAAATTGTGGTTAAATCAAAAGTTACAAGATATAATTTTTTTAAACGGTCATTTAAGTGTAGTATTGTGCTATAGATCAAGTGGGAAAAAATAGTTTTTTTGGGGTTTTTAGCTCCTAAACCCTTAGCTCGCAATAAAATATTAACTTTACCAACAGGAACCGGATATAAAATATTCGACCCGGCACCTCCACCAAATACTTATGATTGCAAATGTGAATGACGTATCAAACTTACATTTTGTTTGATTTGTTATAATACTTCAATTTTTATTTTTGAAATTTTTTTTCTCAAGTAGAACATCTTAGATACTATTCCCCCGTTCTTATCCTCACTATTCAACACTGTGTTTACTGAGACAGCTCATCTAGGTGAAATGTGAAATGTGTGATAGTGAGGGTTAATGAGTGGTTGCATCCTCCGGCTAGGTAAATATAGCGGCGTTAGAAAAATATGTGGATGACAGGTGGAGTCCCATACCCTGAGAATCCTTGAAATATAATTTAAACATGTGCACTTTACAATCTAACAAATCGTTTTATTTTAATTTTTCCTTGACATTGGAAAAACAGCTGTTCGGTCGCACTTTCGGAAACACATTTATGTTAGTAATCAATTTTAAAAAACATTTTGATTTTTTTAATTTATTTTAATTTTTAAAATTTTTTTGTTGGAAAATTCAATTAAAAAATTGCCATTGTCCACATGTTTGTTCTTTTTCATAATTTTAATTACATAAAAGCTATATCTTGAGATAATCTGATGATTGATGGAGTGTAAATTAATTTGTATTTAAACCACTTTGACATGACAAGACACGAATAACAACTTAATTCTCTCTATCTAGGTTGAAAATTTTGCCTTAGTCCGTTGACATCTTAGGATGCAAATGTTAACTGATCATAGTCAATGGAAACGAACAATTATTTTATACTTCATCTCTCATTAATGTATATAATACTAGGAAAACGCTTAAGTCCCGCCGCGTTGTGGATGAGCGTAATTGGTGCATTGAGCTGCCATGTGTTACGCGGATTTTCTGTTGTTCTGTGAAAAAATTATTAATTAGTCGAAGATTTTTTTTAATTAAATTAAATTTAAAAAAAAAAAAATTAATTTTTTTAAGAAATCGTAATTTAAAAAAAAAAATCGTAAAATTGCAATTTTCATAAGAAATAATTATTCGATTGCGCTCAAATTTAACACGTGTATTAATTCATGAAATTAAGGTTCTGTGAAAAAATCATTACAATAGAATAAAGCATAAAGGTGTTACAAGTCAAAGAATTGTTTTAAAAAGAAAAAAACCGTAAAATTTCGATTTTCATGAGAAATAATTTTTCGATTAGCTCAAATTTCACACGAATATCTTAATTCATACAATTAACAGGATTATAACCACCGTAGGAACTTATGTTGGAAATTTACAATCTTGCGGGGGGTGAAGGACGGGGGAGGGAAAGGCGTGAACATATTTATCCCCACTTCGATTTTACGGCATACAAATATGGCACTAGCCGCCAGCCGCGAGAGGGGTAATGCACAGATAGACAGCTCGACATGATTAATTAATGTCCGGTTCACTACAACGACGAAAACTCTGCCAAGGTCAACCTCATTGCCACAAACCTGCATAGATGCAAAGATGGATATTCTAGCAAGTGTTCTATCCTCATCCTTATGTTATTTTCTTATTTTTATTGTTGCAAATTGAAATGAATAACATACTAATTTGATATCATTTTTAATTTGATATTGAACACGGTAATTGGTAAGTTATCCAAATTTGTGTCTCTCTAGAAACAACGAAATGCATAATTTATTTGGGCTATCTTGAGCTCGTAGGATGAAAAAGCTCCACATGAATGACGTGGGAATTTGATAGTAAATTTCCGGTTAGATAACTAAATGAAACTAAAATGCAATTGTTATTTATAAAAAAAATACGCTTTAATTGGTATTGTGCAATAAGTGGGGCTGCTCAGCATAATAAAATAATATAATTTTTCTGCGAATTACACCACGGCAGGTCTTACAAAGGTGTGTACCCAACCGGACAAGAGTTCGATACACACACTGTAGTGAGTAGTGTAGAGATTAATAAATCAACCACGTATTGTACGAATACACTTTCATCAACAGGGGCGCATCCCAAGAATAAATTATGAATCAGAGTATTTTTGCTAGAAGTTATTATGCAGGACAGTTTGTACATAATTAGTGTTTGTCGCAAGTTGCCCGCGATAAATTCCGAGACTGACCTTGGTAAGTACAGAAGCTTCCCGACGAGCGCCGACGAGGTGACCATTGTACCAACCACATTGCGCGAATGGCAGGTCAAAGCTAGGAGTCAAATGTTAAAACTTAGGTCATTATTACTTATGTTAGTTTATAACACGTCACACCGTTAGATGTGGCACATACGATAAGAGCGCTGGTCCGAGACGTTCGGCGTTCAAAATCTCAATGAAATTAATCGATTATAATAATACGATATATAATATATATAACATATAACTAGGAAAACGCTTAAGTCCCACCGCGTTGATGGATGAGCTTTTTAAAGTTTTTAGTTTGCGTGGGACATCTTTACTTTTGCAAGTGCTTTGTTTTGCTGCCTACGCATTGTAGATGATTGTTGTCAAGTTTCTATTGTTTCTTGTCAATTGGTATATTTACCGTAAAAAACTAATATTAAAAGCTTTAGATTCTGGCAAACTTTTTTCAACTTTTTCTTTCAAAAGGTACTACATCACCATAACCTAAATGACCATGTATAATATGAACGTTGTAGCCCCACCCGTTTGGTCAGAATCGGCCGAAATATGACGAAAATATCGCACTAAAATTAAAAAAACTCATATTAAAACCTTTATTCCTATAGATTCTAGCTTACTTTTTCGATTTTTTCTTTTTCAAAAAGTACTACATCTCCATAATCTAAATGTACATGTGAAATATGAACGTTGTAGCCCCGCCCGTTTGGTCAGAATCGGCCCAAAGGTGACGAAAATATCGCACAAAAAATCGAAAAAAATCGTAAAAGTACGATATTTATAACAAATATTTCTTCGATTGTACCCAAAAAACGTAGCAAGTCTTAGTTCAGAGATTTCGAAGGTCCCCTCAAATTTTCATCAAGATCGCATATGCCGTTTGCCAGGTAGAGAGCGAACAAACAGACAGAAAAACTAACAAAAAACAAAACACCGAGCTATTTTTTTTCTTGGGGTAACGAAAGTGAAAAACAAACAAAAAAACAGAAAGTCAAATTGAAGTCTTCACTTCACTCGCTACGCTCATCCAATAATTACTGTTTATCGTATTCAGATATGAAGTGAATTTTATTTCTTTAGAGCAAAGCACTTACACTCAAATGTGTATTGTGTGGATCGTTGGTATTGTTGTTAGAATCTCTGCTTCCAATACAGAATGTCCATGGTTCGATTCCCGTTAAGTCAGAAGGGTTTTTAACTGCTGATTTAGCAACGGTGCCGTTTCAGCCGTCCTAGCAACGAGGCACATAATAAATTCAAGTTTTTCTGAATCGGCCTTGTTGATTCTGGCGTTGATCCGCGGGCGCACTGTCCATACTACTGATTACTAGATTTCCTATATTAAAAAAATATCGATCTTTGGTTGATTATCGCTCACTCGTTGATTACGTCGGGGCCTGCAGGGTTGGATTGATCGCTTTAGTTTACTGTCCCCCACTGAAAATCAGTTATATGACTGAGTGGATAGACTAAATATGAATTTATGTATTTATTTATTTATTATATGCTATGCTATACGCTCACTTCCATGTAAATATAGCCCTACCTCAGAACGTTATTCCTTGTAAACAAAGTTATTTTTACTCACAACAAAGATAAATAGAATGTATTTTCACATTAGGATTGACACATTCGACAGAAATATTAATTTTAAATAAATTACACCGGATACACATAAAATATATTACATAAAATAAATCTAAAAAATCTCGTAGTTTATATTATAATGCGTCACACATAGGCATGTGTTACACTGGTGAGTTAGGATTATTAAACATTATTTACATAGACTTTGAGGATTTTTATTTACACATGTGCACACATATAGAATGAGGTATACATTGAGTTCAACTATGTGCATTCACGAACACTCGCGAGGAAATACGTTAGTAATGTGATGTTTGACATACTTTACACGCTCGCCTCTTTAGTGTCTACTATAACATATAAACGCAGGGAACAATAATTATATTTTAAAAAAACGGGAGAAAAACTAAAATGTAAATGTGATCATGTTCAACTTTCATTTGTTTTTGTTTCTTGAATTCTTCGGCCACCACTTTACAAGGGGCATTCACATGCAATGAAGAGATGAACTGCATTGCAAAACTACGTTATAGGTTTTCTACTTAGATGATTTTTTTGTCTTTGATTTCAATTGCTTGGACAAACAGTTTTTGCAAAATTAAAGTAAAATGGAAATCACTTATTTGAAGTATAAGGTTTCAAGGTTAATCGAGACGGTTGGTACATTGGCAGAATAACAATTTCCACGGTGCAGGGAATTAAAATTATTATTCATTATAATGTATATTTTTAATTATCATAATATCTCTATACATAACTTACTGAACCAAATAGCAATGATTTGGGTACTATACCTGGAACATTATTAAAACTTTTTTTTTTTCCTTTTTGATGATCTGAACTGTTCTTTGAGACATCAATGTGCCATAAGCGATCATGTAATTTTATAATATACCCCCCAAACGTCCCTCTCGCAGGGGAAAATGACCTATGTACGAGAAATAAGAATGTAATTAATCAGATAAAACAACAGAATGAATTATATGTGGATATTTCTTCCCCTAGTTCGTAAAGAGTGGTGTTTAAATTGCGCCCAAGCCTCTATGCATGATATTATTATCGTTCTGGTAATCAAAACAATTGATGCAATGAGGGTTTAAAAAAATACAAATCATATTTATTTCAAACATGCATGTTGCATGTAAAATGTAAAAGATGTAATTTCAGTGACGGACTTAAATTAAAGCGATCCGAACCGACGACGCCATCGATTGGCGAAATAATCGGACATTTTTAAATCCTAGTTCACAGATTACCATGATTCATCCGCGGATGAGTCAGCATAGGCCTAACTACTTCGGAACAACCATTTACAACTTGTTGTGTGCTTCGCTGCTAAGACGGTTTCAAAGCCACACTCTCAGTGGATGTAATGCGATACCTATCCCATAGATTATGGGTTGATTCAAGTCGGGAATCGAACCAGCGACCTTCTGCTATGGAAGCAGGGACGCTATCCTTTGGACCAACAAGTCACAAACATTACTTGGCAGACTTGCTTGCCCCCAGAGCAATGAAAATTTAAATATTCTGTAATAATAATTCAATCATTACGTAGTGCATGGGTGATGTCAGTCCTATAGATATGGACCCCGGGTTCGAATCCCGTCGAGACCGGCCCAAACCTGAATGAAGGTTTTTTTGAGCTTTTCCTCCGTCGCTAATGCGAATGCAAGGGATTGAATAGCCCTCGGATTATTTTAATTATCCTATCCGCAAACTACCTAGTTAGTCACCAGAAGAGGGTCACACGGTTAAATCTCATGTGTGTATCCTACAGCGGGCATCCTACAAAAATGTATTTATTTATGGGTATGACCGGTCGAAAGGCCCGACTACCGTGCGTTAGCAAACGATGTTATTTTCTTTATCGTGCTGAAAGAACGCTATAGGCCTACATATCTAAAAAATAGAATAAAGGTTCGGTTTTGTACTATATAATATTACATATAGACTGATCGTAAACAATATTTGCTTAGTTCTTACAACGCGCGTAATTATGTAGATTGGTTGAATGGGAGCATCTACAAACCTTGCATTGCGGAGAATCAAAATTATAATCTACTCAAAGAACGCGATATACATATTATTTAGGCAATCTCAAATTCTGATGTCGTCCGCGGTCGCAGTCTCGCATATAGGGACGCTGGCGAATTACACTAGCAGGACGCGGATTCGAATCCCGCAAAAAGGCATAGGTTATCTGTAATTGTTCTTCACTCTTTGTCTATCACCACTCATAATCCGAATAGCATGATGTCAATAAAAGTGACGTTGAACAACAATAATCTTCATCATTAATTTCTGGTAGCGAATATTATAGAATTCTTACAACGATGTAAAAAGCTGCAAGCAAACCTCAAAATAGCAGATTGTGTTTATGTAATCTGATGACAAGAACATCCGGTGTCCAGATCCCGCCCACATTACCTCCCCTACTTGCTTCGAAGTAGACACGATCGAATTTTACAAGAGAGCGCCACCAAATGGAGCCAAAAGTGTGCTTTGCAAGGCGTTCGTACTTTTCAAACTACGTCTACATTTTTCCTCGGATTTCCATATTGTTTTTTTCATTTACTCAGAAATAAACTGTTATTCTACGTACGTGGCTTGATTTCGAAAATTTACTCCTCTTTGGTCACACAAGGGCAGTAAATTTTGACCGGAAATCAACATTTTCTTTGGACTTTGAGGACTCGTGGGGGAAATGTTTTTGACTTAAATGAACAAAAGGGCTATGTACGAGGAATAAGAATTTAGTTATCTATCGGAGGAAAAAAACAGAATGAAAATATAATGATTTTCCTGTCCGTAGTTTGAAAAGTACGAAAGTACTGCACATGGCACGATCGGAGTGGTATTTAAATCACACCCAAGCCTCTTTTCTGGAAAAAAATCATTACAATCGGATAAAGCGTGTAGGTGTTATAAGTCGAAGAAATTTTTAAAAAATCGCAAAAAATCGTAAAATTGCGTTTTTTATAAGAAAAAAAATTTCTTGATTGCGCTCAAAAACGTGTCAGTTCTAAGTTCAGAGATTTCGAAGGCCCCTATAAAATTTCATCGCAATCGGAGTATCGGTTTTAGCCGGAATCGTGCTGACAAACACAAAAAAATACAGAAAAAAAAGAAGGAAAGAAAGAAAAAAAAAACATTCGGATTTTTTTTCTCCATCAGTGTAGTGAAATGGAATCTTCGCTTCGCTCGCTACGCTCGCTAACGCTCATCCAATTATTTTGTTATGTCTCACCCAAATGTGAAAAGGCATTCGTAAGTATCTCGACACAATACACTGTGCGAAATAGCTTTGCAGTGTTCAGTTTCACGTCAAGTCACGTTTTTTCATCAACTATCGTGATACATCGTTCCACCTACGCCACCCTTACGTCGACATCGCCTCAGTGGTCTTAACGCTTCATCGGGCCAGACCCTTAACCTGGCTTTCGTACCACTACCACGAGCACATTTGGCTGCAACAAATCTAAAAGATTAAAACGAAAAAAGCAACTTACATTTTGATCTTTAACGATTGGAAGGTTACAATTATTATTGTTATCGAATGTTCGTTCGACTTGGCTGCATTTATTATTAGCTTGTGTCGTGCAGATAAGTAGTTGGACAATGAACATCGCATTTCATTTGAGCTAAAAAAGTAAAGAAACACACGCAATCGGTAGGCCTTGACTTCAAATACAAATTTAATTTAGTTACTTTAGTAATATATTCATGTCATATTCATAGACGAGGTATATACTGAATATGGAGATACGTTAATACTGTTTTTCTAACCTTGTTTATCACCTTTGGTAAAGCAAGATTAGCTTTAACTCAAGCGCATCCAAAATATTAAATGTGTGCTATAGCGTAATTATGTCAAGGTCTCTTCACAATACTCAACTAAAATCTTCTGGTATCAATGAGTTCTATAGTTCACCTAAGATTTGGCGAAAGAACTTAGTAGGGTAACCTTTACTTACATTTTGCGATTCTAAAACTACGGCATAGAGCTTATAGAAAAGGTTTTTGTTCGTGATGTTACGATATTCATAAACGTATTACATTTTAGGAAATTAAAATAAAGTATAATTTGCATTATTTCATAGTATCTAATAAAACTTGTACGATTACAAAACAATACATACAAAGCTAAATTAAAGTTTACATAGAGTTATAATGCATAAAAATTAAAAATAAGGAGTATTAGATTTTCTTGGCAAATCATTTTGGGGTACATCTTAGATCACACACATAACAAAAACTTGTAGAAATACAGCCAAACCTTACACACTCAAAAGGAATGAGATCTAAAAAAAGGGCCAAGCTCATCTACCCTTCCACATTTGCGCATTCTTAATTCATAAACGTACAGTGTCCCATAACAGCATCCTCGAAAAGCTTGGCAAAATAGAATTTGCGATTATTAATTTAACGTAGTAGTTTATCCAAGTTCTTTTTTTGTAATTAATTTAAACGTAAACATGCAAATTCTATTTTGCCAAGCTTTTCGAGGATGCTGTTTATGGGACACTGTACGTTTATGAATTAAGAATGCGCAAAAGTGGAAGTGGTAGATGAGCTTGGCCCTTTTTTTAATATCTCATTCCTTTTGAGTGTGTAAGGTTTTTGGGTGTATTTTCTACAAGTTTTTTGTTATGTGTGTGATCTTATTACTTTTTCAAGTTCCATTACAAAATTATTTGTTAAATATAATATTTTTTATCAAAGTTGATTTAATTTTTATGGTATTAGCAATAACAATAGGATGTAAAATATCTAGGCCCGGATTCATGTACATCCTGGGTATAGGTGGTATAACCATGGTATAACGACGGTATAAGGGCTGGTTAAGTCTAGGCAACTCACATCCTATTAAAACTTGTCCCATGTAAAAAACAAACGCACAACTAATGTAATTTTACACCTATTTCACTGCACCCACACGAGGAAGCGATATATCTAGACGGCCTTGACCCACAGCCATGTAAATCATCAGATAATCAGAAGAATATTGAAAATTTTCACCATCTTTTTGTTTTACATTTTTATTAAAAGTGACAGGAGATTGCGTGAGTTTTATTAAAGTAGGAAAAGCTTATTATTGCCGTAAATTTTGGAATAGCCTAGGACTATCATACCATTGTTTATCTGCATTAGGCTTGTAGTAATCAAAACTAGTTATTTGTGCGGGAAGTGTCAAATCAAGGTTGTGCTGGCCTAGGGTTGGCTAAGAAGGGCCTAGGGCTTGTCAAACATGTAGTGTAAGTATTTATTTATCTAGTCCTATAGCCTAATGGAACTTTAGACCTACACTGGTTTAATAATT
>JAMZAV010012528.1:0-17321 GCA_024449915.1 Sweltsa coloradensis | reverse complement strand
TCTCAGCAAGCTCCAAAGGATCCAGACCGGATTTAGGACAACTTTAATTTATTTAGTGCCTCGTTGCTAGGACGGCTCCAAAGTCACCGTTTACAAATTCCTAAGACAAGAACTGATGGACTTAAGTCGAAATTAGAAGTTAAAAAACTTCTGACTTTAACGGGAATCGAACCCTGGACCTTCTGCATTGGAAGCAGAGACTCTAACCACAATACCAACGATAATAATAAAAATATAATTATATTGAAAAAATAGACAGAAATTAAAAAGTGCCTCCACCGTGAATTGAATTTATGTCTATAATACCAAACAGCGTCATAGTCGCCTACCATAAAACCAAGTGTAAACAATATATATTATATACTAGGAAGCTTCGCAAACGCTTTTTCAGGCGCGTTGTTGGATAAGCGTAATTGGTGCATTGAGCTGCCATGTGTTATGCGGATTTCCTGTTGTTCTATGAAAAAATCATTACTAAGTTGAAGATTTTTTTAAAAATTAATATAAATTAAATAAAAAATAAACTTTAATTATTAATTTTTTTAAAAGCGTAATTTAAAAAAAGAAATAAATCGTAAAATTACGATTTTCATAAGAAATAATTATTCGATTGCGCTCAAATTTCACACGAATATCTAAATTCATAAAATTATGGTTCTGTGAAAAAATCATTAAAATCGGATAAAGCATGTAGGTAAGTCGAAGAAATTTTTAAAAAATCGAAAAAATCGTAAAATTGCGATTTTCATGAATAATAACTTTTCGATTGCGCTCAAAAACGTGGCAGTTCTAAGTTCAGAGATTTCGAAGGTCTCCAGCAAATTTCATCGCAATTGGAGTATCGGTTTAGCCGGAATCGTGTTAACAAAAAGCCAAAAATACAGAAAAAAAAAAAAAAAATTTCCGGATTTTTTTTTCTCCAGTGTAGTGAAATGGAATCTTCGCTTCGCTCGCTACGCTCATCCAATAATCGAAATTTGTTTTTATTTAAATAATCGAACCGAGTTTATTTAGTATGTCCAATGTTTCCGTTTGTTCCTTTTTTAACTTTCTAATATGTAAACTGGAATAATTTTTTCTTTATAATTATGTAGGTTAATGGATGAAGGATACCTTGTCAAAAAAACTTAACCTTAATTTCTATACACACAAACCAATTGATCACGAGTTTTTATTTTTATTTTTAATAAAACTTACCTGCCGCTACGCGCAAAAATAGCTGATCAGTGATAAAAATTGTTGGATGAGCGTAGCGAGCGAAGCAAAGATTCCATTTCACTACACTGGAGAAAAAAATCCGAAAAGTTTTTTTTTGTGTGTCTGTCAAAACGATTCCGACAATAGGGAACACACACGTGACGTCACAGCTCGGCGCGGATCTTACTGATGGACAAGCATCCTCATTTCGCAAGTTGACGCCTGATGAACGGCTCAACAAATATCACGCTCTAACTTTTATACTATTCATTATTTGGACAAAACTTAAGAGGAATAATATTTAGCAAACATATCATTTCTTCTAATAGCGATTATTTCGATTTTTTTTTAGAGAACCGTTAGCTTGTTATAACAATGTACGCATTATAAATGACAAAATTATCAACATCTTCAAGTCTTTTCAACTTCAATTGACACAAAACTACTGATCGGATTTCAAAAAGAATTCTCTCTAAATATGCATCTAACTAATTAGACAAGAAATAAATAAACTTTCTCGATAGAAAAAGCACAGAACGAAATTTTACAGCATAGCGTGCAGTTTTTCACGGCTCATCCGCACGTCAAAAGCGCGTATTTTAGATGAAAACACATACCATGCGTTTTACCCTATGCTATAAATTTTCGTTCTGTGCACTTTCTATCTAGAAAGTTTATTTATTTCTTGTCTAAACAGTCCGATGAATTTTTTGAAAGTGGTCTTGTCAAAATCCGATCACTAGATTTTTGTCAATTGAAGTTGTTTTATTAAATTTCATAAAAAAACAAGTAAAAGTCTTAAATTTTATTTTAATATGTACATCGAAATAACAACTTAACGGCTAAAAATTCAAAGTAATCGCTATTAGAAGGAATGATATATTTGCTAAATATTATTGCTCTTAAGTTTTTCCCCAATAATGAATAGGATAAAAGTTAGAGCGTAATAAGTTGTGCGACGTTCAGCAGGCGTCCACTTGCGAACCAATGGTTGCTTGTCCACCAGTTGGGCTCAAAACGGAGAATACCCCTCATTCCCCTCGATTTGTGACGTAGTTGTGTGTACCCTATACTCCAATTGCGATAAAATTTTCTGGAGGCCTTCGTAATCTTTGAACTTAGAACTGCCACTTTTTTTAGCGCATCAAAAAATTATTTCTCATTAAAATCGCAATTTTACGATTTTTTTCGATTTTTTAAAACTATTTTCGACTTATTAAACCTACATGCTTTATTCGATTGTGATAAGTTTATCACAGAACTTAAATGACTAAAAAAAAAAAAAAAACTGCCCAGTAAGTCATTTCCCTTCCATGTGTAAGGAGTACTTATGGGAGAACCAACTACAAGTGCCATGTTAGTTTCACGTAATTTAGCAAGGCTCTTCGCGGCACGAGACTTCCACAAAGATATCAAGTGTTTTAGCAAAATATTTGCTAGCGTCGACGCCTTTTCTTGTTAAAAAATGTAATAACAACAAGGATAAACAACAATAAATAAATAAATAAATAAATAAATATATTCGTGTGCAATTTGGGCGCAATCAAAAAATTATTTCTTATAAAAATCGCAATTTTACAATTTTTACAACGTTACGCAATTTTTAAGCTTCCTAGTACTAGGAAGTTTCGCAAACGCTTTTTCAGGCGCGTTGTTGGATGAGCGTAAAATTGCGATTTTTATGAGAAATAATTGTTTGAATACGCTCAAATTTCACACGAATATATTAATTTATAAAATTAAGGTTCTGTGAAAAAAATCATTACAATCGGATCAAACATGTAGGTGTTACTAGGAAGCTTCGCAAACGCTTTTTTTAGTCGCGTTGATGGATGAGCTTTTTTTAAGTTTGTAGTTTGCGTGGGATATCTTTACTTTTGCAAGTGATTTGTTTTGCTGCCTACGCATGTAGGTGATTGTTGTCAAGTTTCTATTGTTACTTGTCAATTGTTTTTATTTACAGTAAAAACATATTAAAAGCTTTATTTCTATAGATTCTGGCTAACTTTTTCCACTTTTTCTTTCAAAGAGTACTATATTACCATAACCTTAATGTCCATGTATATTATGAACGTTGTAGCCCCACCCGTTCGGTCAGAATTGGTCCAAATGGCACGAAAATATCGCACAAAAAATCAAAAAACTTATATTAAACACTTTATTTCTATGAATTCTGGCTCATTTTTTCAACTTTTTCATTCAAAAGGTACATCACCATAACCTTAATGTCCATGTATAATATGAACGTTGTAGCCCCACCCGTTTGGTCTGATCGGCCCAAATGTCACGAAAAAATCGCACTAAAAATCGAAAAAAATCGTAAAAGTACGATATTCATGAGAAATTTTTCTTCGATTGTACCCAAAAACGTAGCAAGTCTAAGTTCAGAGATTTCGAAGGTCCCCTCCAATTTTCATCCATATCGCATATGCCGTTTGCCCGGTAGAGAGCGAAAAACAGACAGAAAAAAAGAAAAAAAAACACCCGAGCAAAATTTTTTGGGGTGTCGGAGAAATTGAAGTCTTCGCTTCGCTCATCCAATAAGTGAAGAATTTTTTTTTAAATGCGATTTTCATGAGAAATAGTTTTTTGATTGCGCTCAAATTTCACACGAATATATTAATTCATAAAAAAAATGTTCCATGAAAAAATCATAAGCCTACAATCGGATAAAGCATGTTGGTGTCGAAGATTTTTTTTAAAACGTAAAATTCGTAAATTCGTAAAATCGTTAGATTTTCATGAGAAATAATTTCTCGATTGCGCTCAAATTTCACACGAATATATTGATTGATAAAATAAAAGTTCTGTGAAAAAATCATTACAATAGGATAAAGCATGTGTGTGTTATAAGTCAAAGAAATGTTTAAAAAATCGAAAAAATCGTAAAATTGCGATTTTCATGAGAAATAATACTTCGATTGCGCTCAAAAACGTGACAGTTCTAAGTTCAGAGATTTTTGAAGGCCTACATAAAATTTCATCGCAATTGGCGTATCGATTTAGCCAGAATCGTGTTAACAGACACACAAAAATACAAACATAAAAAAAGAAAAGAAAAGAAGAAAAAAAGACATTCCGGATTTTTTCTCTCCATTGTAGTGAAATGGAATCTTCGCTACGCTTATCCAATTATTATTATTTTTGCGAAAGACTCTAGCTTGGCAAGACTTGATCGAGTTGATATTTACCACCGCATGCGTTGTAACAGTCGTCTTGCGTCGCGAAGGAGTTACCATTGCGCCCACATCCTCCGTAAGTGAACGCTTTGCACATCTGAGTAGATGCATCGTAATACCAGAGATTGAAGTTAGCTTTGCATTGTCCGGTGTAGGCGGGCAACAAGCAGTCTTGAGTGTCTACTGCAAAACAAACAACATATAAGAGAGATCTAGAGTTGGCAACCGTTGTGAAACATTCCTTTTTCTGTCTAATGAAGTTTAACGTGATGAATCCGTAACTTTTAGCATTTTCAAATTTATTGACGGTTTTCTGCGATTTAAGAATTAATCTTGTCGGCTAGAATACGTTAGTTCATTCGTATCGTAATACACAATTTAGTTCTTATAATGGAAACTCAAGAGTAAAAAACTCGAACATTCGGCATTGTTTTTGTTCACACAAGCATATTTAAAGCATCTTGCATTTAAGTTGACATTTAAAGTTTAAGCAAAAACTTATGGAAATATATAGACTTCTAACTTACCATGACCCACATTAAAAATATAAATATTCATAAATATAAAGAGAACCAAACATTTGAACTTACTTGTTTGTGAAACCACGTGTTGATGTACCTAAAAATAAAAATAAATAAATTATACAGACAACTGTTATAACAAAATACGTTTTTCTTAATACATATACTTTTTAGGTATTGTTAGAATATTTGTTTTTTATTGCTCTAAATGAAATATTTTCAACGTATTATTGTTAAAGTTTGATTGCATCGAAATCGAGACATCCTGAATCAAAGTCAAGCGCGTTTGCTTGTGCTATATCTGTCGGAATTTAATTGATTAACTCATATTAAATTTTATTGTTATGCGTGACCGTATTACCTTTCTTCCTCGTGCTAATGTGTTATGTTTATCGGGGAAAAAATATATGTATCCTGTGTGTATTTTTATATGCAACTATTGTGTAAGATGTCCAAGTTGAATACAATGTTAGGTTTAAATAAAATATTGCATAGGACCCACCTGAAAGATGATAAACAAAATAAAACGTGTCGTCAGCATCTTTCCGAACTGCTCTCCGTTGTAAGACTACATTGTGTAAGTAAAACTGTGTGTATAGGTTTTGTTTCGTTAAACAGTTTAGTTTAATTTTTATCGTTGTGATTGCAGGAAACGTGCAAAAATGTAACATAATATGTCAATCGTTTTAAATGGTTGGCACTCTATATTGTAAGTGTTCACCCGAAAGTCACATAAAGTCGTTAAATGCTTTCGTTCACTTAAGATAAGGCACGTATCTACTGCAACAAGTTGGTGCTTTTAATGACCATTCAATGATTTTAATTTCCCTTAAAAAAATTTAAGCAACGGGCACAAGTCAAATTTAAAAAGCTATAAACAACTTCTTTTTATTGCCTATCTCCTATTGCGTGTATTTAGTTCTATTTTAAAAATATGTATTCAGTTCAGTTATAAACACGTAACTTGTTACAAATAAACTACAATACTCCCACCTTCATAATAAAAAATAATTGATAATGATGGTTTAAAGAATTAATCAAATAATTAGATACTTTATGTTTATTATTTGAATTGTTTAAGGGTACTTCAATCACATAAGTGCACTAGTTTAAGAATTTTTAGAATTTTTAAATCAAATATTGTTCACTAGTGTGGTTATTTTTTATTTGTGCCATTAATAATTTTGTATTGTAATTTGTATTGTGCTTTGATCAGCAGATCAAGAGGCCCAATGGCCTTTAGCTTCGCAAAGCTATATAAAAAAATATAAAATATATTTAAATATATATATATATATATATATAATATATTATTATTATTATTATTATTATTATTATTATTATTATTATTATTATTATTATTATTATTATTATTATTATTATTATTATTATTACTATTAAGCGAGCGTTTCCATTTGACTCTGCCGGAAAAAATAGTCACTGGTTTTGTTTTGTTTTTTTGGGTGTTTTTTTTGTTTTTTTGTTTTTTTTGGTTGTATGTCTCGCCATAACGTTCGAACGGAGGTTCGGATCGAGTTGAAATTTGGACCATCCGCAAGCTTTGCTGGATTGAATGCCATTAGTTTTGTGGCGAAATCGTACAAAAAGTTACAAAGTTACATTATAGTTAATCAATTTTTTTTTCCAAACTAAACTGCGACAAAATCTGAGGTGGTCAAAACATTTACAATGTCCGTCCGGCCACGAATATGTTAATTTTATTTTGTTTCGATAAGTATTGTAGATGGAAATTACATTTTAACAAAAGTAACATTACTATGGCAACGAAAAGTCGCACGAGGTGCACTTTGCACTGCCACCTAGAAGTAATCAAAATACTATCGAGGAAGCAGTGTATTATTTGTAACCAAAGAGTTAAAATAGTTTTCCCAAGGTCAAGGTCCTCTAGATGGCGGTGGATTTTATGCACAAAGTAAAGGTTCACCCAAATACCTTGGCAATAATAAATAATATTGGAAACATGGCCCCGTGGACAGCGAACGTCGCAAATTTAAAAATTAAAAAAATGTGCTTTGTGGTTCTAGCTATAGCACGGGCTCGCTTATCAACGCGTCCAACTGAGCGTTTCCTAGTTTATATTATTTGATACAGGTACTTCTGTTGGCATTTTGTATGTGCTACGTGAGTGTCAACAACAATAATTTATTGAGATACTAGGGATACGCCAAAGTCGTTAAACGAGTGAGTGAGCCATGTGTTGAGTAACCGTTAACATTCCTTTTATTCCCCTACCTTAGGCTTCCCTAGAAGCTATCATAGGCTAGAGTGGCGCAATGTGGCCTTACAGTTGACGCGCCCTTCTACCAACTCAACTTAAAACAATTTTATTTATACCAATATAATTATCAATTTTAAATGCAAATATGTCCGCGTACTCAACACATGACTCGCTCACTCGTCTAACAAAGACTTTGGTGTTTTCCTAGTTATTATTTCACAAGTTATACTTTCGCGACCCGATATAATTGAAGAGAAATTATAACATTGACGGGATGTTTCGTCGCGTCGTAATGGCGAATAATTTACATTATTCTTGATTTCCCGACGTAGCGTCATCACTGTAAATGACATTTTCAGGGGATTGCTGTTCTTTCGTTTGTTTGCCTCTGTTTTTTTGTTATTATTGTTATTATTATTATTATTATTATTATTATTATTATTAATATTATTATTATTATTATTATTATTATTATATTATTATTATTATTATTATTATTATTATTATTATTATTATTATTATATTGATATTGGATTATTTAGTATTTAGTATAATGTCCTGTGTCTGACATAATTTGATATTGATTATTATGCTCTTACATTGTCCGTAATTTTGTATATTATAATTAGCCCACAGACAAGCTTCTGATGAAGCTTTGTGGGATATCGAATCAAGTAGAATATGTATGATGTGTAATACTATGCTTTATTATTTAAAAAAAAAAAAAAAAAATATTTATTATTATTGGATAAGCGTAGCGAGCGAAGCGAAGATTCCATTCTACTACACTGGAGAAAAAAATCCGTAATGTTTTTTTTTTCTTTTTTTCTTTTTCTTTTTTTTTTTTATATTTTTGTCTGTTTGTCTACACGATTTCGGCTAAACCGATACTCCGATTGCGATGAAATTTTACGGAGGCCTTCGAAATCTCTGAACTTAGAACTGCCACGTTTTTTGAGCGCAATCGGAAATTTTTTTCTCGTGAAAATCGCAATTTTACGATTTTTTCGATTTTAAAAAATTTCTTATAACACCTACCTGCCTTATCCGATTTTAATGATTTTTGCACAGAACCTTTATTTTATGAATTAAGATATTCTTGTGAAATTTGAGCGCAATTAAAAAAAATATTTATCATAAAAATCGAAATTTTACAGTTTTTGTCTTTTTTTAAACATTTCTTTGACTTATTCCACCTACATGCTTTATCCGATTGAAATGATTTTTTCGCAGAAATTTGAGCGCAATCAAAAAATTATTTCTTCTAAAAATTTCAATTTTACGATTTTTTTAAACAATTCCGATTGAATTAAAAAAAAAAGTTAGTTTTTTATTTTATTTTATTTAATTTAAAAAATTTCAATTTAAATAATGATTTTTCCACAGAACAACAGAAAATTCGCATAACACATGGCAGCTCAATGCACCAATTACGCTCATCCATCAACGCGGCGGGACTTAAGCGTTTTCCTAGTTATTCACTATTGTGAAGAGAATTTTAAACTCACTTTTTCAATCACTGTAGAACTTCGAATAAATCAGACTTCAGGCAACGTTTAAATGTTGTTACAATATACTAGGGAAACGCCAAAGTCGTTGCTAAACGAGTGAGTGAGCCAAGTGTTGAGTACCCGGGAACATACCCTTTCCTCCCCTAAACCTAAGGCTGGATCTAGCCCAGAATGAGGAATGATACCGGGTACTCAACACATGGCTCACTCACTCGTTTAACAACGACTTTGGCGTTTCCCTAGTTGAGTCACTCGAGACACCGGTACAAGTGTTCTGACTTCTAAAACCGGTCCGTCTTTTCGCCTTATTTAAACTGGAACTCACTCTGCAACAACATTTATTTTAATTGAACATTCGAAATGCGAATCGTGTTTAAAACGTATATTAGCGTGAAACATTAACAAATTTCCAAGATAAAACAGAATCACCTAATTTTTATTTCCCATTTAACACCCCTCAAAAATAATATGTGGGTGTAAAAATACAAAAAAGTTCTAACCAACGGGCATCGAACCCCAACCCTCCGTGCGGTAGACTAAATGCTTACCACTAGACTATGCCAGTCACGTAGATCGCGTTCTGCTAGCTGCTACTAAACAAATGCTATTGATATTTTAAAAAATCACATTTTTATTTATTGTAGGCTTAAATCGCAATGGATCTGGCTGATTTTGTTAACAGTTCTCAGTAAACTCGTACCGGATGTCTGTTTAAAATTTCAGCGCAATCTGTTCAGCGGTTCGGCTGATTTTCGACGTACAGACAGACAGACAGAATCACAGAATGAGAGCCGTTTGAGTTGAATGGAGACACTCGGTCGCTCCGCTCCCTCGTTTAACTAGGGAAACGCCAAAGTCGTTGTTAGACGAGTGAGTAAGCCATGTGTTGAGTACCCGGTAACATTACTTTTTTCCCCTACCTTCGGCCTCCCTAGCCTATCATAGGCTAGAGTGGCGCATTATGGCCTTACAGTTGACGCGCCCTTACACCAACTAAACTTTAAAACCCTATTATTTATACGAATATAATTATCAAACTTACCTAAATATGCAAATGTTGCCGGGTACTCAACACATGACTCGCTCACTCGTCTAACAACGACTTTGGCGTTTCCCTAGTCTGGTTGGCCAAGGCGCCCTTATAGCCGAAATGTGGGAGACGTGGGTTCAATCCCCTGGTCGAAAAAGATTTTGTAATTTCTGGATTGTATTTTAAAAATTATTAAACATGTTTTGAAATGCATATAACGCAGTGTAGTCCATCATCTGTGACAATACTATGGAAATCATAGCCAGTACGAAATACGTGAAAATATTGCAAGGTTTACTCAATCTACGAGCGGAATTTGGGGGTACCTTGACGTTCAACATTCGATAGACCTTGCATGAGCACGGCATTTCACAGCCAGGTAAATAACAAACAAAAAATATTTTTCTCATTGTCGTTAAATAAATTTCTTTACATTGGCAGTCTATTTTTCAGTTTATTATTTCTTGTAGGTTTAAATCGAAATGGATTGTGCTCATTTTGTTAGCAGTTCTCAGTTACCTGGTCACGGATGTCTGTTTAAAATTTCAGCTCAATCTATTTGGCCGTTCGGCCGTATGGGATCGGACAGACATACAGACAAAGCTCACGGCCAAGGCCCGATCGAGTAGCGCTAGGAAAGACTTCGTTTCGCTGCGCTCACTCGTCTAATTATATACTAGGGAAACGCCAAAGTCGTTGTCAAAACGAGTGAGTGAGCCAAGTGTTGAGTACCCGGGAACATTCCCTTTCCTCCCCTATACCTAAGGCTGGATCTAGCCCAGTATGGCCCATGGAGAATGATACCGAGTTCTCAACACATGGCTCACTCACTCGTTTAACAACGAATTTGGCGTTTCCCTAGTTATTTAAAATTTAACATTTTAAATGGGAATCGTGTTCAAAACGTATTAGCGTACAACATTAACAAATTTCCAAGATGAAACAAAGTCACCTAATTTTTATTTCCCATTTAACACCCCTCAAAAATAATATGTGGATGTACAAATATAAAAAAGTTCGAACTAACGGCATCGAACCCCAACCCTCCGTGCGGTAGGCTTAATGCTTACCACTGTGCCATGTCAGCCACGCAGATTTTGTCCCGCTAGCTGCTAGTAAACAAATGCTATGGACAATTTAAAAAATCACATTTTAATTATTGTAGGCTTAAATCGCAATGGATCTAGCTGATTTTGTTACCAGTTCTCAGTATACTTGTACCGGATGTCTGTTTAAAATTTCAGCGAAATCTGTTCAGCGGTTCGGCTGATTTTCGACGTACAGACGTACAGACAGACAGACAGACAGACAGAATCACAGAATGAGAGCCGTTTGAGTTGAATGGAGACACTCGGTCGCTCCGCTCCCTCGTTTAAAAACACAGTAGGAGTATTAACTTGATATTACGTGACACATGATATATATAGTTACTAAGGGACAGCATCGGATACGTGGGTACTCAACTCATAATCGACTCCTTGCTGTCGACTCAAATTTCTTGGAGTTATTCCCAAATTTAGAGCACAGTAGTTAAAGGTCACTGTAATCACAAACCCAAAACGATACTTTAATATAGGTTACCTACAATATTTATGTTATTATCTTGAAATCGATAATCAAGTACTCCTAAGTTTACGTCATACAAAATAGTTCCTTAGAGCTCTTGAAGATAGCGACACTGATAGCTCTTATCTTTATTGCGGTTTGAGGAGCAGACTCCACATTTTACAAACTCGGTACGTCCTAGAAAACGGCACGGGCTATGTTGTAAGAAGCCATTTTGGTACGTTAAAATAAAGGCCCCGTGCCCGTGCCTTTATCCGAAATGATGCCTGGGAGAAAGTATAACCCAAAATACAAAAATTTGTAAATAAAAAAAAAAAACGGCAGCCAAGCTCTCCTTCCAAAGTCTTTGGCTATGAATGCTGTGAGATATAGAAGTTGAGCCAAGCATTTCATTCTTTCTCCCTAGTTTCACATTGAAAAGAAGTAAGATCATTTCGCCTGTTGACGAGCGCCAAGCCATCCCTTTTCGTGGTAAAAAAAGTAAAAATTCTTAACTCAAAATTGGTACGAGGACTCTAAAAAGTCAATGGCCAAGTAATTTTTTTATGATTTTGAGTTTAAAATTTTTCCTTTTTTACCACGAAAAGGGTTGGCTTTACGCTCGTCAACAGGCGAAATGATCTCTTACTTCTTTTCAATGTGAAACTAGGGAGAAAGAATGAAATGCTTGGCTCAACTTCTATATCTCACAGCATTCATAGCCGAAGACTTTGGAAGGAGAGCTTGGCTGCCGTTTTTTTTTTTTTTTTACAAATTTTGTATTTTGGGGGGATATCACATCTTTTTGTAATTTGTTTCATATCAAGGATTGAAATATGTGAAATACGTGTAAAGGTGGATACAGTGCCTTTAAAACAGATTGTCTAGAAACAAAAGCTACCATCTTTTTTTTGTTTACAATATGTAGGCCTAGTTGACAATATTCAATGTTTTTATTAAATTTAATATGGTTAATGTCGTCTTGGGTTTTTGTGTGAATGATTTGTTGACCGGACTATAACACATTGACGCATAATTTTAATCAGCAATTAAAATATTAAAAATTGTAATAAATACGACCTAACGTTTTTCCCAAAGTAAAGAGTGGTAGGGAACAGTGGGGGTGAAATATCGCTTGTCTCCTGGCGGATTAATATGTTTCATATTAATGAATGAATGAATGAATGAATGATAGCTTTATTTCCATTAATGCATTTACATAGTTGACCCTTAAGATAATAGAACTATATCTTACAGTAGGGTATATGGAAAGTATGTGCGTGCACATTTACAATTTCCTATTAAACTATTAACTAAATACTAACAATGCAAGCCTAAGTGATTTAGGAGCACTACAGTTAAAGTTTGGTAATAAATTAATATTAATGCAGTTCGTGCAGTCTAACACTATAGGCCTGTATCTAGTAATATAATACTCTAAAACTAATATAATACTATATATACAATATAAACAAATTATAACATGTATTTCACATGTCGGTGACATAAGTTTAGGTCGTATATTATAATCTACATCAAGGCCCTATCTATACAGTAGTTTAGGATTGTAGATCATAGGGTTGTAATTTAACACTATAGGCCTACATTTTTCTGATGAAACTCTAGTCTATTCAGGACATTAATTAGACATTTTGTAATATTATGATCATATTATGTCACACTATGCTTACAAAAGTATCGTTTAAGAATTCAACTACTGAGTAGTATGCCTTATTGCTAAGGTTCAATTTAAGTTTGTCTTTAAATGAATTTATATTAGGAATTGTTTTTATATGTGTTGGAAGTTTGTTGAATAATTTTATGTTTATGTATTTCGAATTTATTTGTGTTTTTTTTATTATTATTATGTACCATCATGCCAAATTTCATGCTAATAACTCATTCGGTACCTTTATGGTGAATGCTGGAAATCAAGGTAAAAATAATATAAACTATTAGAGATGGGGGTTGAAAAAGTGTTGTTTAGGAAATGAGAATAGGCTTATTGGGTTAATAAAACATAATTTACTAATTTGAATAAAAATACAATTTTGGGTTAGAGCTATGAATTATTCCAATTTTAGGGAATGATTTAGGGGATGTTGGGGGTGGAATATCGCTTGCATCGCGACGAATTATTTTTCATACTAGGATGTAACATCATGCCAAATTTCATGCTGATAACTCATTAGGTGCCTTCATGGTGAATGCTGGAAATCAAGGTAAAAATAATATAAACTATAAGGGATGGGGGTTGAAAAAATGTGGTTTAGGAAATGAGAATAGGCCGATTGGGTTAAAACACATTAAAACATAATTTTAATAACCACCTAATTTGAATAAAACATCAATTTTAGATTAGAGTTATGAATTATTCCAATTTAAGGGGGTGTTGAGGGTGGAATATTGCTTGCCTCTCGGCGGATTATTTTTCATATTATTATGTACCATAATGTTAAATTTCATGATTTTAACTCATTAGGTGCCTTCGTGGTGAATGCTGGAAATAAAAATAAAAATAATATTAACTATTAGGGATGGGGGTTGACAAAATGTGGTTTATATAATGAAAATATGCCGATTGGGTTAAAACACATTAAAACATAATTTTAATAACTAATTTAAATAAAAATTCAATTTTAGGTTAGAGCTATGAATTATTCCAATTTTAGGGGATTATTTAGGGGGTGTTGGGGGTGAAATATCGCTTGCCTCTCGGCGAATGATTTTTCATATTAGTATGTACCATCATGCCAAATTTCATGCTGATAACTCATTAGGTGCCTTCATGGTGAATGCTGGAAATGAAGGTAAAAATAATAAAAACTATTAGGGATGGGGGTTGAAAAAATGTGGTAAAGGAAATGAGAATAGGCCGATTGGGTTAAAGCACATTAAAACATAATTTAATAATTTGAATAAAAATTCAATTTTGGTTTAGAGCTATTAATTATTCCAATTTTAGGGGATGATTTAGGGGGTGTTGGGGTGGAATATCGCCTTCCTCTTGGCGAATAATTTTGTATATTATTATGTACCATCATGTCAAATTTCATTTTGATAACTCATAAGATGCCTTCGTGGTGAAATCTGGAAATCAAGATAAAAATAATATAAACTATTAGGGATGGGGGTTGACAAAATGTGGTTTATACAATGAGAATAGGCCGATTGGATTAAAACACTTAAGAACACAATTTTAAGAAATAATTTGAATAAAAATTCAATTTTGGGTTAGAGCTAATTTTAGGGGATGATTTAGGGGGGGTTGGGGGTGGAATATTGCTTGTCTCTCGGCGGAAGTTTGTGAGTCTGAGATACATCTAAGTGTGGTCCAAGTTTCATAGTTCTAAGATGTACCGTTTTCTCTGTAGGCTCTTATTCCTCTATGGCAGAATCCACTACCCCCCCCCCTCCCCAACCAACCAACCAACCAACCAGCCAGCCGAAAGATTTTCATCTATTTTTACGCACTTTTTTAACACAGAACGGGTTATCGGATCGGGCTGATTTTTTTTTCATAGCATGGACCACATATCAGGTCATATACCGTGTTTCAAGATTGTAAATCTTTCGGGACGGCGTGTGCAGATAGCTGAAACCCCCCAACTCGGGTAGCTGTAAACAGGGCCGAGTTATCGTCACCTACTAGCAGTCGCGTGCGCTTGGCTGCGGGCGAACGACCGTCGCCCTAGACCCTAGATTATAACTGAGAGAATTTCCGACCTGATAGCATGGATAAAACACATATTTAGAGTTGGTGTATACTTTTGCAGAAGAGACACGAGCTAAATAGTGTTTATTAAAAGCGACAAAATAATTTTCTTTTAAGGTCGTCAGATTTTGAACCTCCAGATCCCCGGGTGCGCTCGGAAAGGCACGAGACTGCACGAGATGATGCACGCTGTGGGATTCTGGCACGAGCAGAGTAGAGCGGACAGAGACGAGCATATCAGAATCAACATGGAGAACGTCAGACTAGGTGAGTAGGGCACTTACATCAGACGGTTTTCAATGTTCTCACAACTTTCTCACCACAAACAGTTAAGACTAGAAAATTTTGCGAAGTTTCCTTTACTTATTAAATTTGGTTTTCAGTTTGGCATAGCATCCTTTGTGGTATTACCACCAACGGTATTGGAAAAGTTATGTCGATATTACAAATAATTTGATGGTCGGTGGACATTGTTCTGATAAAACACACTTTTTTTAAATCACCCTCAAAAGCTCCTGTTGGTCGTATTCACCTTCAGTTCGTGTAAACAAAGTGTTTCCCCACCCCCGCGAAATTCTCCTCTTGATAGTTAAAAAATCGGTACTGGACACATACTAAATAGTCTAGTACGATATACTAAGTGCACTCCTCATAGGGATATGAAAAATCACATAGGAGTGTGACGAGAGATATGATCATGATACTATGTATACTGTAATGTAAATGTATATATCCCTTGATTAATGATAATATAAATTTATTTAACCTTTATCAACGTTTATTGACTGTCGAGACTTAGCACTACAAGTGATTTCAATAAAATGAATAAGTATGACGCGTCATACGTTCCAGATATAGATTTTAAGTGTAATTGATTGTTCATTTTCCAACAAATATTGCATAAAATACATAATATCTTTAATCTTTATCACACAATCACTGCACTCGCGACTCGTGTGTGTATCTCAAGCATGTTTGTTTGTTTGTTTGTTTGTTTGTGACTTCTAGGTAGAGCCAGTCAGTTCAGGAAAGTGGCACCGTCCATATCCGATCCCCTGGGAGTTGCCTATGATTACGGCAGCGTTATGCACTACCCTAGAAGCGCATTCAACCGGAACGGCCTTCCCACAATCACTGCACTCGTGAGATCTCATTCATTTTACCATTAGATTAAACTAAGCATCACTTTACAATTCCTTGCTCATATTGATAACCAATACAACAATAATTGATAAATATTTAATGGCCTACTAAATAAAAATATTCTGGTTGTGTCTAAAATCAGGGCGTAAGAGGAAGTGGAGACAGTCATCGAAGAAATTCACAATTCTGCATAACTTTATTATCTTTTTGTATAGTTTATATTTTATTTTTTATAAACATACATCAATGGATATATAATCATCTATATTTTACCCTATTTACAACCCTGAAATCGTGTAGGTCCCACCACATTCCTCTGCAATCTATTTGTCACTAACGTCCTTTCTATTTATTTTTTAAGTTCTCTATCATCAAGGACCTCCACCAGAGTTTGCAATATTTTCTTTCTTCTCGCAATCTTTTTTTATTTACCTTTTCCCAGGCTGTGTTTCTTCATTTCACATCCAAGTGATCCATTGCTATAACCTCTCCCTAACTCAGTCTGGGTCTCCTTCCTTTTTTACTGCGTATTATTCATATCGTATCTTTGGAATCCTGTCTTCCTGCCTCCTCTCATATCATATGTTTAAACCACGGTTTAAACGCCATACTGCAAGTTTTGTGTTATAAGATGTTACAAGACAAACGGACACTAAAAAATTTACATTCAAAACAAATGTTTCCCAATACATTAGAGCACCGTCGTTCTTTACACGTTTGTTTACCGTTATTAATTCAGTAACTCTATCTTCAGCATCCTCTCCAAGGGAAGGTGATGGGCCAACGTGTGAAACTCTCCGAGAGCGACTACTGGAAGATCAACCGCATGTACAACTGCACCGACTACCCTCGCGGACTAGGCAAAGAGAAGAAGACGAAGATTTAGTGGTCGTGCACAACGCCATTTAACATTTATCTTGCAATAGTTTTTACAATAAGAGCTACGCATACTAGTTAGCCATACAATAAACCCCTGACGACTCACGCTAATAACTACCCTGTGAAAATAATAAACCAGGGAGAAACAAATTCAACTTGATTTCTTAAAATATGTTAATATGTCACTTGTTAAATTATGTTGCGTGAAGAAATTAATGTAATCATTCATATTTCTCTGGTTATGAATGTAGCTTGTACGTTATTAACAATATTACTTTCACCAACAATTTCTGTCATCACTTTTTTTTGTAACACGCGTAAAATAAAGAATCTTAAGAACAAAAACAAAATTGCTTTTTTGG
>JAMZAV010012527.1:0-17881 GCA_024449915.1 Sweltsa coloradensis | reverse complement strand
AAGTATTTGAAACGTGAAAGTTAGTCATGTGTTTTTGGGGACAGTTTTTTTTGTACTCTGAAAATTTTGGACTTTCGTTTTATCCCAAAATTTTTATAGATATACAGCAAGTTCTAAAGCCATTTTTTTTTTGGACAGTAAAATTTAGTACCGTATTTTGGGACTTTTTTTAGTAACCGTTATTTGGGACTATCGTCTTTACGAAACGTTTCATAGATTCTGAGCAAGTACAAAACCCTTTCATGTTTAGGCCCGTAAAAATTTAGTACCTGTGATTTGGGACATTTTTTTTTAATCCCTGTAAATTTGGTACGATCATTATCAAGAACTTTTTCAAGATTTACAGCAAGTACAAAAGCCTTTCATGTAAACTGATAATTAGTACCTGAAATTTGGGGGACAGTTTTTTTGTCCCTGAAAAATTTGGTACAATCGTTTTTAAAAAAAGTTTCATAGAATTACGCTTACTTGAGAAAATTTCATTTTTAGGACACAAAAAAATGTTGTACACTGTTTTTTGGGGACACTTTTTTTAGTTATTTTTAAAATTTGGTGGGCCTATTCGGGGAAAAGAGAAGTAGATAGGCGCGCGTTCGAAATAGGGCCCGTCGTTCGGGGGTGTCTAGCTGACGGCTAGGGCAAACATGTTAACGTTGAAAACTTTGTGTTTGAACGCTTTTAAAAAGGGGTTTTACGTTTAAAAAGGGCATAAATACACTTAGTTTTCGAGCCATTATGGATGAGAAGGGTCGGGGACATTTATTGGGGGAGAAGTATTTTTTAAGCAAAAAAATCATCTTGTGGTTGCCGGGCAATGAGGCAAAACTATGAATTTTGGGGCCCTACAGTGATGTGAGGGGGTCAGGTATAATGGGGAGAGGTGTGTGTTTGGTTTTATTTAATAAAATAAAAATATCACGGCCAAATGGTTAAAAAAAAACCACATCTGCTATTTGTTTTAAAAAATAACACAGTTTTTCTATTCTTACTTCTGAGTCCTTTTCACTACAAAATTGCCCTGATTTTTCACTGTATTGCAAAGCGAGAAAACGAAAAAACAATAAAAAAAGTAAAGAAATCTTAAAACGCAGAAAAAAACATATTCAAAAAGAACGGTAAAAAAAAAAAGACCAAAAGCGATTTGAACTGCGACCTTTTTGAATAAACTCAACGCGCTACCACTTTGCACAAATGCACAAAGATCTTTGGGCTATTAGCCTATGTTATAGTGGGTTTTCTTATCATGATATTTTTTGGGTCCCTTTGGGAATTTTTTGTAGAGTATTTAGAGTGGTATCATTTTTTCTTGTGAAATAATGATTCAGAAAAGTGGGGGGACTGGGACCCCGACTAGGGGGGAGGGGTGGGGGTTAAAATTTCAAATTTTGTAAATATAATCAATATTTTTCTCATTTTTTTTACAATTTTAAATTGTTTTAATTTTTTTTTAGCTTTAAAAAACTATATTTAATTAATATTTCAATAAATCTTAAATGACCCCCCATATTGGGGTTCAAAAAAGCGGAAATAATTTTTTCTTAAAATTTCCCCACATAGTCTGTGGGGTATCAGATTAAAGGTATTTAAAGTCTCAATATGGATAAAAAACTGTTTCATGGTCATGGTTTTCACTAAAATACCATATCGCATTGATTTGCTTGTGACCCTGTCCTACCGTTTTTTTCAAACTAACTTTAAAATTTTATTTTTGAAAATTCCCATATTTTATTTAAATTTTTTTTACGGGCAGAGTAAAAATGTATGACCTGGCATTATGATAAGTAAAATAAACATCCAAAAAAAATTTAAGTTAAAATATATTTTTCCAATTATTTAAATTTAAATTTTGATTTAGCACAAACACGTACTATAATTAAAACAGTTCTTCGGGCACGAAAGGGATGTCAACTTTACGGCTCTTTCGATTTTTTAATCATTTTATAGCCCACCCAAAAATCGGGTTTACTGGTGGTAAAAAGGAGGGTTTTGCAACAGCGAATTGCCCATCCCACCAAATAAAATGTTTGATAAGGGAGTTTTCTGTAGCGGGGCGGTTTTTGCAGCTTGAGCCCCGGTGGCAATTATCCCTTATACTTTTTTTTTTAAGAAAAAAAATACAAAAAACCCAAACAAAAACACCATCTTTTATCAGTAGAGTATTTTTTTTTTTGCACTGCAAGTAAAACAGGCAAAATATGTATTTTTAAAGGGAAATCGATCGTTTCTTCTCCAAAAATTTTTTTTGTTTTCCCCCCCCCCCCCCCCCAAATTCCCCCCCCCCCCAAGGTCCTTCCAGGACATTGCCCATCAGAAACTACAAACTTTTCCCAGAAACAAATCTTAAAATTTGCCAGAAAATATCAGTAATGTCAGCCCCAGAAGAAAAAGGGCTTTTCCCAAGTAAAGCAGCAACTTTTTTTTTGCCCCATTGCTTCAGAATTTTGTCTATTGAAATTCGACGGGTTTTAAAACCTCTTTTTAAAACCAGAAAAGAAGTTTTTTGGATTTTGGAAATTTCCCGATGTTTTACCCAAACACTGAACGTCAGTGTCAGGAGTGAAGATAGTCAAGGACGAGCCCCTTTCTTTCGGTTGCAAAAAGTGCCAGACCGTGGTCTAGCGAAATTTCAGAAATTCTTTCGTAAAACGAAATCTTTTGAGGACTGTTTAATTTGTGGGATACATTTCCCACAAAACAATTTTGGGGGACTGGGAAGACTTTTGTAAAAGAAAGTAAAGAAAAAACCAAAACAGGTGTTGTTCAAAAAAAAGGGAAAGACAGGAATTTTTCAACCCGTCTTGTTGTTTTTATGCCCATTCTTGCCAAAAAATAAATCTTAAAAAATAAATTGGTAAATCAGCTATCTCCCTTTTCCCCATGCAGTATGTTTGGAAAGGGAATGGACCAAAAACCCACGATAAATAAAAGGGAATTTAACGATCTTTTGGAAGACTAGAAATAAAAAGAACTGAAAGCTGTCGATACGGGAATCCCCAAATCCAAATGAAATCCCTTTCTCTCAAAATCATTTTGGGGTTGGAATGGCAAAAAATACTTCAATAAAGGCTTGCAAAGGACCCCCGGGCCTTTAAATTTTGGAAAGACCCGTTTTGTAAAAAAGTTTTTCAAAGTATGGGGGGTTTTCCTAAAGAGGTTCATGTTGTATTTTGTTACGTATGTTGAAAAATCGAAAAAAAAATCAAAAAAACAAAAGGGCAGCTGGGATGCCCCCCCTTCCCGTACAAAAAAGAAAACCCCACCATTTTAAAAAAATCGGTCCCCCTAAACAAAAAATTTTGTCCCCTTCAAAAATAAAGATTCCCATTACAGAAACGTTGAGTAAAAGTATTTAAAAAAAGGCTAAGACTTGAATTTAAAAAAGTATTTTTTTCTTAACCCCCAACATTGCAAAAACCCCTAAAATTCATGTGACAAAAGCATTTTCTCGAAGGGCCGCACACAAATTATTCTCCATGCACTTCCCTGCAAACCGAAAGAGGGGCTTTTAGTTCTTGGGCTATTATAAATCCAGACCCCTGACGTTCTAAATGTTTTGGGTACCTCGCATTCAAAAACTCCCCAAAAAATTCTTTTCTGGTTTTAAAAAAAATTTAAAAACGCCTTATTTTATTACGAAAAAATTTTTGAAGCAAATTTGGGGCAAAAAAAAGTGTTTCTTTACCCCGGAATGCATTCTCTTTCTGGAGCTGACATTACTGGGTTATTTTCGGCAAAACTTAAAATTGTTTTTTGGAACAGGTTTTTTAGATTGCTGATGACAATGTCCTGGAAGCCCCTTTCATCCCCAGGTAGAACAAAAACAATTATTTGGGGAAGAAACGTATCGAGTCCTTGAAGAAAACTATTTGCTCTGTTCTTCGAGTGCAAAAAATAAAAAACTCTAAAGTGATAAAAAGATGGTGTTTTAAAGTTTGGTTTTTTTTGTATTTTTTTCTTTAAAAAAAAGTTTAAGGCATAATTGCCCCCGACTCAAGCTGCCACCCAAGCCCAGCTATCAGAAAAAGCCATTATAAGCATGATTTGGTGGGATTTGGGGAATCGCATGTTGCAAAAACCCCCCTTTACCACCAGGAAAAAGATTTTGGATGGGTATAGATGATGATAAATCGTATGACCAGTAATGTGTGAATCCCTTGCGTGCCTGAAGAAAATGTTGGAATTTTAGTACGGGTGTTTTTGTGCTAAAAACAAAATTTTTTAAATATAAAGGGGAAAAATATATTGAACTTAAATTTTTTTTGGATGTCATTTTACTCTATCAAAATGCCAGGGCATACATTTTTATCGCCCGTAAAAAATAACCTAAAAAAATTGGGAATTTGGGAACATAAAATTTAAAGTATAGTTTGAAGAAATCGGTAGGACCTGGTCTAAAGGGCAAAACAATGTCGATATTGGGTTTTTTGTGATAACCATGACCCTAAACGGTTTTCCCTTTTCCATATTTAGACGTTAAATACCTTTTAAACTGATATCCCCCCACGAATATGTGCGGAAATTTTTAAAAAAATAATTATTTCCCCCATTTTGAATCCAAAATGGCGGTCAATTTAAGATTTATTTAAAAATAAATTAATATAAATGGGTTTTTTAAACTAAAAATAATTAAAAACAATTTAGAATTGGAGAAAAAAGGAAAAATATTTGATTATATTTCCCAAAATTTTAAAATTTTTTAACCCCCCCCCCTCCAAACCCTTTCCGTCGCGTTCCCAGGGTTTCCCCCCCATCACTTTTTTGAATCAGGGCTTCAAAAAGGAAAAAAATGAAAACCCCTCTCAATACTCTACCACAAAATTGCACACGGGGTTAGTTAACAAAAAACCCCCTATTAGGTAGTATTTGTCGAGACCAAATTTTCGACAAACAGTGCAAATTTTTTGGAAAGGGTGACCTTCCCATTATTTTTAAAACTCCGTAATAAAAAAAAACCAGCCCGTAAAGGGAAAGGGCCTTTAAAATTTAATTTAAATACCAAACCCTTTTTAAACTTTTGTAGGGCCCCGTAAAAATGTCCGTCCCCCGGACAATTTTTATAAAAGTGTAGGCCTAAATTAAAATGTAGGTACCGATAGGACCCATTTGGGGTTTAAAAATTTAGAACTGTCATAGTGATTATAATTGGGGATTTGAATTTATGTAGGTATTTTCCCATTTGAGAGTGTCAGGACTCAGGACACCCGGGTAACACCCAAGTAAGTCTTTCCCCAAAAAATTTATTTTACCACCAAAACCTTTAAACGTTTTTTTTTTCATAAAAAATTTCCAGAAAAAAATCGCCGGTATATAAGCCCTATTACTCAGCAGAACAAAGTTTTTTCGGGCCCCGAAAATCAGACTGCGACCCCAAAGGGGTTATTAGTGATTGGTTTGCAATTAAAAAGGACCCTTTTTCCCCCCATTCCCATTTTGTTTTTCGGAAAAAAAATGAAAAATATATTATCTGTTTTCTTTGATGAGCAAGTGGGACCCAAAATTATTTCTTTGCGTTTGGTCGGGAATATTTGAGAACCCCCCCTCTTGATTATGTTCCCGGGTTTCCCTCCCCCCGAAATATATTTTGCGGTTCGGAAAATAACGCCCCCGCTTTCCCGTGGGGGTTCCCCCCCCTTTTCTTCCCCAATAAGGTTTTTTCACTTAATGTTTCAAAGATTCACCCCAAGTAATTAACCCCCCCCTTTCCCTGTTTTTGGACAGTGAAAAATTTTGTAAAATTGATTTTGGGAAAAGTTTTTTTTTTTTTTTTTTTTTTTTTAGTTTCAACGGGAAATTTTGTACAGATCGTTTTTACGAAAAAGTTTCAAGATTTCGAGCCAAAGTACTTAAGCCCTTTCCTTTTGGGGACAGTGAAAAATTTTGTACACCCGTATTTTGGGAAGTTTTTTTTTAAATACCTGTAAATTTGGTACCCGATCGTTTTTAAAAAAAGTTTTTTAGATTTACAGAAGTTATAAAGGCTTTTTATGTTTAGGACCCGTATAAATTTAGTTTTACGGGTTTTGGGGGACATTTTTTAGTTTTAAATGTTAGGGGTTTTGTACCCTATCCCTTTTTTTAAAGAATCCGGGTTTTATAGATTCCAAAAAAAAAAAAAAAAAGGCCCCTTTTTTGTTAAGAACATTGGGAAAAATTTTGTTACACTGTGATTTTTGGGGCCGTTTTTTCAGTACAAATGTTAATTTGGTACGATCCCTTTTTTAAGGGAAAAACTTAGAGATTTTTCCCGCAAGTACTAAAAACCCTTTTTAGTTTTGGCAGTGGGAAAAAATTTTGTACACGGGAGTTTTTGGGGCAGATTTTTTGTCACGGGAAATTTTGGGAAGATCGTTTTTTTATAAAAATTTTATAGAATCACCAGTTTTTACTTCTATTTAAATTTTTAGGAAACCCGTGGGAAAATTTTAGTCCCCTGGGAATTTTGGGGCACTTTTTTTTTTTTGTATTGTTTTTTTGGTACATATATTTTTTACGAAAGTTATAGATTACAGCAAGTATTTAAAGGCATTTCAGAAAGGATGGGAAAAATTTAGTTTTTCTGGTTTTTTTGGGGACAGTTTTTTTAGAACACTGTAATTTGGTACAGACGTTTAGAAAAAAAAAAAAAGTTTCACAGATTTACAGCAAGTCTAAGGCCTTTTTAAAGTCAATATGTGAAAATTAAGTAACACTGTGTTTGGGCATTTTTTTTTAGTCCCTTTTAAATTGGTACAGATCTTTTTAAAACGATAAGTTTCCGTTTTAGAGCAAGTATAAAGCCATTTAAATTTTAGGAGGGGAAAATTTAGCACTGTGATTTTGGGACACTTTTGTTTAGTTCACTGTTTATTTGGTACATACCGTTTTTACGAAACGTTTCTTATAGATTCTGAGCAAGTACTTAACCTTTTAAATTTAAGGACAGTAAAAAATTTGTACACTTTTATTTTGGGGGACATTTTTTTTAAACACTAAAAATTGGGGACCATCGTTTTCACGAAAATTTAAGATTTACAGAAAGTACTAACCTTTTTTCATGTTGGGGACAGGGGAAAATTTATACCTGTTAATTTGGTACAAAACTTTTTTACAAAAAAAAGTGTCATACTTTTTCCCTAGTACTTAAGCCTTTTCTGTTTGAACAGTGAAAATTTTATGCACGTGTTTTTGGGTACATTTTTTTTTTGTTTACCTACATATTAAATTTTGGGTACAGATCCTTTACACAAAAAAATTTAATTGATCCACAGCAATACAAGCTTTCATGTTTAGGCAGTAAAAATTTTAAGCACCTTTTTTTTGGTACGTTTTTTTTTAGTAGACTGTAAATTTGGTTCAGATCTTTTAACGTTGAGTTTCTTGAAACAAAACGTAGAAATTTTCGGCAATTCATTTTTAGGACGTGAAAATTTTGATTCGATCGTTTTAAAACAAAAATTTTTTTTGTACACAGATTTTCCTGAGGCATTTTATTTTTAGGACATGACTGGGGTTTTGGGAAAAACACTTCATTTTTAGGACACAGAAAATTTGGCACAGTCGTTTTAACGAAAAGTGCTTGTATATTTTCGTCCTTTTACATTTGAAAATTTTCGGCTTTTTCGCCCACGCGGGAACATGAACCCATTTGTTAAAAACCATTACGAGGGTTGAAATTTTTAAAATTCATCTTCGCTGACCTCGTCAATTTTTGCCCGGTGAAGTTTCTTGGGCGCCTTTTTGGAAAAACCAATGAAGCGAAAATAAGGGAAAACCAAACAAGTGATTTGGCGAGGGGGGTGCTATTCATATGATAGTATGTCAATCACGGGGGAATCTCGAGACTTTTTCCCCGGGGAACCAGAGGAAGATAACTTGTCAAGGGGGTTTTGTGAAAAAATTTCTGGTCTTTTTTTCCCTTTGGGGTTTTTCCAAATTCGTAAAACCTGAAAAAGGGGAAGAAACTATACACAGCTTTTAATTGGGGCCGTTTTTTTTCGGGGACAGAACAATTTAGTTCACATAGATTTTGTGATCATTTTTAAAAATTAAAATGTAAAAATAACAAATGCAATAAAGGGGTCGAGAACAAAATTTACGTAACGAGACACATTTTACACGCGCGTACGGATAGGCGGGCGGAAAAAATTTTGGGTTTGCGTCGGGTTTGAATGACTTAAATCAACCAGTGACGCAAAAACCGCGATCTTTGGGTCAAAATCATCAAAACCAAGCACTCCTTTTTGGGGAAAGCGTGTTGGGGAAAAACAATGAGCGCGGATTTCCTGTCTTTTACGTAGTAAAAAATTAGAAGCTACTGTTGGGAAATGTGGCGTCTACGTATGCATTTTGATCCATAAAAAACCCCGATTAGCAATTTCCCAGCCTTACAGCGTATGACTGGTGCATGAAAAATCAAAATTTAATTTTAAATTAAGGATCGTTATTGTTTAATTTGATCAAAAATATTGTAAAATGCTTTGCATTTTTAAAGTTAAAATTTTAACCTCTATGGGATAAGGAGGGGTTTTTGGGTTTTTGGGAAATTTAAACATATTATTTTTTTTTTAAGTTTATATTTTTAAATATTATTTCCAAAAGTGCAATTTACTTTACCCCAAAAAAACTTTTAATCACACAATACCCCCTTTAAAAATATAAACATGTAAAATAATAACTTTAGTTTTGCCCGAAAAAAAATTTGAAAAAATGGGAAAAAAGGGAAAAATTCGTTGAAAAGGAAGAGGAGCGTGCCAGGTGTTGAGTACCCGGGAAAATTCCCTTTCCCCCCCCTTACGCAAGGCTGGATCAATTGCCAGGGGCAGGGGTTTTTTGTTTTTTGGCCTAGTATCGGCGATTGTGCTTTATATTTTTAAAAAATTGACGCGCCCGTATCCCAAAACTAAACTAAAAACCCTACATTTTTATACATTATAAAATAAATTCAATGAACTAAAAATTCGAATTTTTACGTTTTTTATCAAAGGCTCCTCTCACCGGGAAAATGTGGGGGGGCCCCCCTGGGTTCAAAATAGAAAATGTTTTAAAATAAAAACAAAAATGGGGAAAAAAACATATCCAGTACAAAATACGAATAAATTTTCCCAAAGGGTTTATTTCAATCTCCCAGGGGAAATTTTGGGGAAAACCTTGAGCGAGCAAGATTCGGTACACCTTGGTCACAAAAATTGTTTTTCCTGTTTGATATTCAAAACATGATACGATAAAAAATTTTTTTCAAGAAAAAACCCTTTGTCGTTGAAAAAATGTGACATAAAATTTGTTTAAATTTTCAATTTGTTTTTTCTTGAACTTTTAAAATCGTAACAGATTTGCTATACATTTTAAATCATTTTCCTTAGTAAACGGGTTTATGGGAAGACTGGTTAAAATTTCAGTGCAACGGCCCCGGGGTTTCGGCCTTTGTTCAGGGCGGGGCTTTCCCGAAAAAAGCGACCACAGTCGACCGACTGGGAGGGAACATTGTTACTTTTTTGTTTTTTAAAACCACGACAGTACTATGACTCAATTTCAAAACGTCTGATTGTTGGGGACTGTTGGGCTAGGAATTGTGGGGTGTTTCTAAAAAGGCCGTTTTAAAATAACTGGGAAAAAACGCCACAAATTGTTTTTTAAGACAAAGGGGGAGGAGCCAGTGTTGGTACCGGGGAAAACTTTTCCATTTAAATCCCCCTACACAAGGCGGATCCAAATGGTTCTTTCCTCCCTTGTCTGTAGTTGGCTAAAAGGGCCCCCTGTATACCCGGAAAAATGGGAGCCCCGGGTTTTAAAAAACTACGGTGGGGATATTTTTTTGTAATTTCTGAATTGTATTACAAAAATAAAGAGCATGTTTTGAATTGAAAGTACATTACTAGGGAAAAAACATACCCAGTCGAAATCGTGTAAAGATTGAAAAGGTTTTCCCCTTTCCCCAGGGGGAAATTTGGGTTTAACCCTTTTTTTTAAAAGGGCGTGAAAAAGATTCCCCCACACCACCCCGACATTCTAAAAATTATTCCATAAAATTTTTTTTAAAAAAAAAAAACCATTTTTGTAAATTACACCCCTACACTTTTCAGCCTATATTTTAAATGATTATGTCTTTTTAGGTTTAAAATCGTAAGGGTTTTAATGTTAACTCCCCACCCCTAAATACTTGTCCCGGCTGTCTGTTTAAATTTTCAGTCAATCTTTTTAGCCGTTCGGGAAATCAAAGTCACCCACAGAAAAAAAACAGATCTTGTGCCGTTGCTTTTAATTTGTATATTTTCAGTCGTTTCCCATGCGCTCCTCGTCTAACAAATTGTGGTATCTTTTTAAAACTCCCACGGGGAAAACGCCAAAGTGGGACGAGACGAGTAGAATGGGACGAGGGAGTGACCATGTGTTAAAATCCCCGGGGAACTTTCCCCCTTTCCCCCCCCCCCCTTATACCAAAGGTGGGATCTACCCCATTTTATGGGGAATGATACCGGGTCCCAAAACCACATGGCTAAATTCCCCGTCTACAACAAATTTTGGGCGTTTCCCTAGAAATAATCATTGCCAAAAAAACATTTGTGGTCACAGACCCTTTGTTCAACAATTCCGGGCAAAATGGAAGGCCAGCAAATTGCAAACGACCCCTAGATGGGTTAAATGCCCACCTTTCCAATGAGGCATTTGAAAAATTTGAAGAAAAATTTAGGCCTATAGACAAAAAGGAAAATGGGTTTTGTTTTTTTGGGTTTTCCCGGGCGGGGAAACCCGGGTTTTTTTATAATGCCCCACTCTAGTTAAGGATATAGGGGGGAAAATCATATGCTAGTCAGAACCACCCAAGGATGGGGGAAAAGGGGAAAGGGTTTTTTCTCACGTCGTGGTCGTCAAGTTGTTTTTTGGCATCGTTCGTGTTATCAGGGCGTCGTCTCTTTCAAGGGGGGTTTTGGGTAGGGGGGTGTACGGGGGTGACCCCCCCCAAAAAATTCACTATAAATATTGGTTTAGTTCATAAAAGTTTTCAAAAAAAAAATTGAGTTTTAGTAAAGCCAAAATTTAGGGACATTTTTCCCCCCCCCCCCCAAATAAAATTTTGCCAACGACTCAATAAATAAGTTATAAAACACTTCCACTAAAAAATGCGAAGAATTGAATTGGTAATTTTCCCCAAATTTTAAATTTTCAAATTTTTTTTTTGGTGTTAAATCCAATATCCTTACCCTACTGAAATTGCTGGGTAAACTTTTTTTTAAGCTACCACAAAAAAATGATAATTTTAGACAAAAACCCCTTTTCTCTCCCTGAGGTTTTTTAGCTGGGCAGAAAGTAATTTATTTCCCCCTCTTGTCCCGTCATCGGGTTCCTAAAACCGCTAGTTTGGATCGTTATTTTTTTTAAATTTTTATTATTAAAATTTAATATTTCCTTTTATTTGTAAAACATTTGTATGTTTGTTTAATAAATGTGGGAATGGCAAAATTTTGTGAGCAATGGGAAACCAATATTATTTAGAAAAAACCCCTTCTCATGTTTCTTGCGGAACAGTTATTCACATCTATTTTTTCTTTTTTTTTAAAAATAGTTTTATTTCTGGGATTTAGCAACGGACAAAGAATTGAAATCAAAACATTGAAAAATACCTAGGGTTAACACTTTTTTAAAATTTGGTTAAATCAGCCACCAACATTTTACTAATGTGTTTTGAGTTCATCTCTCGTTTTGGAAAGGACCAACAGTTTTGGGTCCTAGCGTTATGCGTATATATATATATAGTAAGATGTGGGTGGGTTTGGGTTTTAAAATCCCGTCGAGAAGGGCAATCCTGACTAAAGTTTTTTCCGGGGGTTTTTCAATTTTCTTCAGTCGCCAACGATTGCAAGGGATTGGGGCCCTCAAAAAAAAAACCCCCCCGGGGGGGGCCCCCCTTGGAGCTTGGACTTCCCTTATACGTTACCCCTTTAAATACGTAGTTAAAACCCCTAAAAAGGGGGCATGCTTTGGACCCTGAGCAGGTTCCCCCACGAAAGAAAAAAAATATTAACTTTTAAATTTTTATTTATTTTTTTATTTATTTATTTAAACAATAAAAAACAGCTTTGTATCTTTGGTATGGTTTAATAATTAGATAAAATATTTAAAAAATACTTATTTACGTTTGATAAATTTCAATTTTTTAATTTAAAAAAAAAAATTCTTAAAAAAAAATATTAAAATTAAAATAAATTTTTGAAATATGTATTTTTATGTAGTTTATAACAAACAAAATTGCAATATTTTTAACCCCGTGCGTAGACCGGAAGGTAGGCCTACTTGGACCAGCAATGTTGGAATGAAAAAAAACTTTCACACAAAATTTTCCCGTGGTTGTCTTTCCCCATTCACCTTGAAAAAGTGAATTGTAAAGGGGAAAAAACCCCAAATTTTAGCTGAAGAAAGAATATACACGCTAATGGTCACTGGAAATTTTTTTTTTCCCTCATCAGCACAAAGATGTACCCGAAGGAAAAAAACAATTTAAAAACATTAAAATTTTGAATTTTAAACCAAAAACAGTTTTAAAAACTGATTTTTAGTGGGGGGCAGTCGAGGGACAGTAAATCAAAACGACCAAAAAACCAAAACCCCGTAGGCCCCCACGAAATCCGGGGGGGGGGGTGTGCGAAACCCAACCCAAGGGCGAAATTTTTTAAAAGGGGAAAAATAGCAATCAGTGGGGATGGGGGTGGACATTTTGAAACCCGGGATTTAACGCCAGAAACAACAAGGGGCCCATTCAGAAAAATCTAAAATTTTTTGGGCTTTGTTGCTTAGGACAGCTCCAAAATCACCGTTTTCCCAAATCCTAAGACAAGAATGATGGACTTAAATCCAAATAGAAGTTTAAAAAAACCCTTTGACTTTTCAAAAAAAAAAATATAAAAAAAAAAAAATTCCGGGTTTTTACCTTTCACTTTTTTAAATTTAAATTTCTCATTTAATTGTGATTTAAATTTTGCCCGGGAAAACCAAGAATCGAAAGGGAAGATGCTTATTTCAGTAAACAAAACGGGAAAATTTTCATGTGAGGTTAAACAACTTTACCAAAAAAAAAAGTTTTTATATAATTTTAACTGGGGCGAAGGGTTGAAAAATGCCCAAAAAAATCTTAATAAAATTTGGGTTTGAAATTAAAACACTATTGTTGGGCAACCCAAAACACACATACGCTAACACACACGCACACGCAAACATTAAAACAACCAACAAAACCATAAAATAAATAGTAAATTAGGGCCCTTTTAATATCAAGTGATGATTTTTTCATGTTTCCCAAAAATTTTGTTTATTTTAGTTAGTTCTTAGATTGTTAATGGGGGTAAGTTTATAATTTTTATTGCCCCTTTGGAATTTAAACTTTTGTTGCAAATAAAAACTTTTAAAAAAAAATTTTAAAAAAATTGATTTAAAATATTTATAAGAAAACGTTAAAAAAAATAATGCAATTGCAAATAAAAGCATGGTTTAATTCAGTTTCCTTTTCTGGGGGTTGAGAAATTTTAAAAAAAGACGGGCTGAGGGCCGACAAACGAAAACGAATATCTATTGAAACCTTCGTCAACCCGTCAGCCCATGATTGGAACATTAGGGGCCTTGAAAAAAAACCGTTGTCAAGAGCGTTTTTTTTTAATTCTTAGATTTTTGCATCCTCGCGTGAGATTACTAGGGAGCGGAAGAGGGTAGGATGGGCGAGGGCGTTTTCCCCCAAATTTTTTCCTGGAAGCCGAAAAAACTCGGCCCGGTAACAACGGGAAAAGTGTCACAAACTTGTGGGGTACGAGGGAAAAATTTTCCAAAACCCCCGTGAGGGGGGAAAAAGAGATTTTATCAAGAAAATTTAAACTTCGCGTTTGGGTGGGTGGCTTGCGAGTTTGGGGAACCCCGGAAAAAAACAAGCCCGTCGGGGGTGATGTAAAAACTTCCTGCACGAAGATCAACCCCCAGGTGTAAAATATAAATACATTTTTACTTTTTGGATTGGATCGACGCCCCGATCAGGTGATGGCGGTTTCGGGCATTTTATCGTGGCTCCCCGGGGTTGCCCATGCCATAAAAAAAGTCCTCCCAACTCAAGACTTCGAGAGTACGAGGACGCCGTACGGGCCACACTCTCAGGCGGGCGGGCGACGAGAACCCATTCCGGGCGGGGGACTGGTGGGCGGGCCACGTGTCCAAGGATTCAATGCGGTGTAAGATGTCGAAGAGTTTCCCCCAAGTTTCCTTGTGGGTTTTGAATTTTTCGTAATGGGGGCAAATGATAGTTTTTTCCCTGTGTTTCTTTCTAAATTTAAATTGTTCTATGAATAAAATTATTACTGGATGTATGTGTGTTTTTAAAAAAATTAAAATTTTTTTTCATATTGCATTTCCCAAAGGACAATATACTGACACTATCCTATTGAAAATAAATTTAACACGGGGTTTTTTTATTTTTGAGGAGGGTTGAGAATTACAATTAGGGGTTTTTGGGGGTTTAGTTTTTTTATATGATATAGTTTTTAGGGTTTTTGGGTTTAGGATTTTTACGTTTTTTAAGGGGGGAGAATTTAAAAAAGAATAATATGCCCAAAGAAAATTTTTTATCTTGTAATGTTTGTTTTTAATTGCATAGTTGCAAAAGATAAGGGAATTTAGGTGATACCTCACGGCGGGTTTTGGAAGTATGTGGGAGGAAAGCAAAATTTTCCCCGTTCTCTAACCGGCCAGGTTAGTGGGCGGAGTACAGAGACAGAGTAAGGCAGAGTACAGATTAAAAAAGAAAAAGAGAACAAAAGAACCCTAGTAAAATAGTAAAAGTAAATAGTACAGAGTACAGAGTACAGAGTAAGATTAAAAGAGTACAGAGTTTTCAGAGTACGAGAAAGAGAAAAATGTAAATAGTACATAGTACATAGTACAGAGTACAGAGTACAGAGTACAGAGGACAAGGGGGAAAGAGAACAGAGTACAGGAACAGAGAACGAGAAACCGGGGAACAGAGTACGGGAGTACAAGTACATAGTACAGAGTCAGGGGTACAGAGTACGGAGTACCCGGGTACGGAGAAAACCCCCGTACATGAACATAGTACATAGTACATTGGGACATAGTACATAGTACATGTTTTAGCACATAGTAATAGTAAAAGTACAGAGACAGGAAATATTTTTAGTACTGAGTACTGAGGGAAAAGGGGGACAAAAAGAAAAAGAGTACAGAGAAAAAGGAGTCCCGAGTACAGAGTACAGATACAGAGTACAGAAATACAAAAGTACAGAGTTTCAGGGGTTTCAAAAGTAAAAAGAACAGAGTTTCAGAGACAGAGTACAGAGTACAGGGGTACACAGGACAAGTACAGATTTCAAAAGTACGGTTTCAGAGTACAGAGTACAGAGTACAGAGTTTCAGATTTCAGAGTACAGAGTTTCACAGTACATAGTACAGACTGGGGAGTACAGAGTAAGAGTACAGAGTACAGAATACAAAGTACAGAGTTTAAAATACAGGGAAATCCAAAATACAGGGCTACAGACTACAGACTCCCGACTACGGGTACAGACTACAGAGTAAAGGGCTACCACTTTCAGACTTTCAGATACAGAGTACAGAGTAAAGAAAACCCAAATATGTAATGGCTTTTGTACTAGCTGTGTAAACTTTGATACTTTTTTTCCCCAAAAAGACCCCGTAACCAAAATTTTTCTGAGTACTTAAAAAGGGAAAAATGTAAACCCCAAAATCAAAAAGGGATAAATTTTAACTGTCCTTTAAAAATGGGAAAAAGCCCAAAATAATTGCTGTTAAAACTATAAAAAATTTGTTAAAAAAAGATTGTACCAAATTTACAGTGTACTAAAAAAACTGTCCCAAAATCACAGAATACTATATTTTCACCGTTCTAAACATGAAATGGCTTAAGAACTTAAGTACTTGATGTGTTTCTATGAAACTATTCTTGAAAACAATGTGTACTAAATTTACAGTGTACTAAAAAACTGACCCAAAATCTAATGTACTAAATTTTCACTGTCCTTTAAATGAAATTTCTTAATTTCTTGCTGTAAATCTATGAAATATTTCGTAAAACGATCTGTACCACATTAACAGTGTACTAAAATAACTGTTCCAAAATCACAGTGTCCTAAATTTTCATTGTTCTTGACTTAAATGGCTTTAGTACTTGCAAAATCTATGAAACTTTTTGTGAAAACGATGGGTATCAAATTTACAGTGTACTAAAAAACCGTCCTAAAATCACTGTGTACTAAATTTTCACTCACGTGTAGAGTATTTGGTTCACGGATACTCTCGTTACCTCTGTATGGTCCTTCCTAGTTTCCCTGCTTTAGAAGCAGTGTTGTCATAGTAAGTACTAGCTGTGATTCTATGAAACTTTTAAACTATATGTACCAAAATTACAGTGCACTAAAAATAAACTGTACCAAAATCACGTACAATGTACTAAATTTTCAATGTCCTAAAATTAAAACTGACCAAGTACTGCCACATATTATATACACATAATATACAAATATCACGATTCTCGAATTTTCCATGACACTGAGTTTTTCAAAACACGCACAAATGTTCCCCCACCCAGAATTTCGTTCCGCGATGTTATCGATATTTTTCCAAATTTTCGTGATGAATATTCTCCCGGTACGTTTTTCCGGGACTTTTTCCTACTCGCATCGCTGTCCCGAACATTTTGGAGAAAACAAAATGGAAATCGGACCATTTTCCGACTTTTTGAGAATTTTCCGGGACGCCCAATTTTTCGGTACACTTTTCTTGGGCGTCAAAATTTCCGCCTCGCCCGTCCGGTTCCGCAGAGCCCAAGAGGGCCCGGATCGTACAAGAACTGCTCGAGATATAGAGAAAACAAATGTTTTTTGGATTTCCCAAAAATCAACCACTTTTTTGAGAAATTTCAAAAAAGTTTTTGGCCAGGTTTTAATTTGACAGATCTAGGCTTAGCCTTGGACCCGGCCCACCGACTTGTTCGGTCCGCCCCCCAGCTCGAAAATCAAAACAATTTGGCCATAGTGTACCGAACCTATGACCAAAACAGATAGGCCAAAGTGGCGGAATGTCCAAAATTTTGGTATTGTACCGTAGCCTAGGCATGCCCCAGCACGCACACCCGAGGAAAAAAATAACAAAAAATTCCTTCATTGGCAAAAGAATTATCCAAATTTTGCTTTCCCTAGTGAAAACTCAAAATTGCCCTGGAATGTCCATAATATAAAATTTCGGGTCCGAATAGGCCTTTACGCTGATTTAAGACAAGCACTTTGGTTATAGAAAAAAAAAAAATGGAATCGTCTTAAAAAGATCTGCACCAAATTTACAGTGTACTAAAAATAAACTGTACCAAAATCACACTGTACTAAATTTACACTGTCCTAAAAATGAAATGGCCTAAGTACTTGCTCTGAATCTTTGAAACTTTAAGTGAAAACTATCTGTCCCAAATTTCAAGTGTACTAAAAATAAACTGTATTGTATCATATTATGATACCTGTAAATAATTCCATTTTTTTTTAGAAGTTCATTATAAAACAATTGTTTTTAAATTGTAATAAATACCCTTTGAAGCGCAAATTAATTCACTTATTTTTCAATTTACTAAAAAACAATGTTTTTTGTAGATAGGTCTTCTTGCTTAGTAGGGTAGTACCGTGTGTTTATACCTTCGTGCGCAATGCGCAGTACTCGCGTCTCACTCTGCTGCGTGGAGACGCGCTCTCTTTCTATTGTGTCGTAGCGGTCGCGGCAACATCACAATTACACGTACTTATTAAAACTCGCTCTCACTCTGCTGCGTGGAGACTCGCTCTCTTTCTATTGTGTCGTAGCGGCGCCCTGGCAACATCGCAATTACACGTACTTATTAAACTCGCTTACT
>JAMZAV010012526.1:0-17102 GCA_024449915.1 Sweltsa coloradensis | reverse complement strand
TTTTTTTTAAAACCTTTAACTTTCCTCCCGGGAAAAGGGGAAAATTAAAGGGGGACAAATTTAAAGGTTTTTTTAAAAAAAATTTTTAAAAACACGGGGGTTAGTTTTTTAAAAAAAATTTAAAAGGGATAATCAGGTTTTTTAAAGGGAGGGGAAAAATATTTTGTAAAATAAAAAAAACCCAAAAATTTCATCAACCTGAAAAAAAAAAGATTAAAAAACCAAAACAAAATTTTTTTAAAAACAACAAAAAAAAACTTTCAACCCCTGGGAGGGCCAATTTTAATTTTTTTGGGGAAAAAATTCCCCGTATTCAAAAAGGGGTTTCCCCACCCAACCAGAATTTTTTTTTACAAAAAGAAAAGAAAAAACCAAAAGACAGGGATCCACAAACCCCAGCCCCGGCACAACCCCCCACCAAAAGAACCCCCCCCCAAAACCACCCCCTGGCGATTGCCCGGGGGGCCCCCCAGTGGCGTAACTTGGGGGATGCGGAAACATCCGGGCCCCTTCTCCAAAAGAAAAAAACACAATTTTAGCAGGCTGAAAGGGAACTAGAGACTTTGAATGGCCTGCTTTTAAAACAGGTGTGTAAAAGATCCAACCCCAAAATTTAGCATATACTATTGCATGGGTAGGTACCCACCTTTTAAGACAACAGCATTTTCTTTCAGCATACACACTGACAACAGCAAGTTGTAAAATATGGATTAAAATTAACCAAAGTTCCCGAATTTTTTTTCATGGTAAGTTTTAATTGTCTGATATATATACATATTGGGTACACTTTCTCAATTAAAACTCTTGGGGAGCATATAGCCCTTCTCAATAAGTGCCAAATGAAACAACGACATTCCTTGCAAAGCAAAACGCCCAACGGTTTTTTTTTCCCTGTCTTACCCCCAAATTTTTGTTCACCTAGTCAGCAATTGTTTATTCACCCTAAGTCTCATTAATTTGATTTGTAAAATTTATTTTTTGTCATCAATTGCAGAACAGTGGGCCTTGTTAAACTGTTACAATAGGCCTACATAGTTAATAATACAGTATGTTGTTTATTTTTTTTAAGCAAAACACGTTGACCAAGAAATCCTTGGATGTGGCCCTGCCACGTGTGCAAGCAATGTACCACAATCACTTGCACTTCACGTTGGGCAAGTACAAGTTTAAATTCATGTGGAATTACAGAGCATAGACCAAATGGTAGTTTGTAACCTAACCTCCTTGATTTGTCTCTAAGCTCATCGCCACTAGCGAAAGTGGGTGCGGTTGACTTTGTTCTCGTTAGGGCTGTTTTCTCAGGGGTTTTCGGGGTGGGCCCGGTAGTGGCAGGCTCACAGACTTTTGGGCAGGATTACTTCGGGCTTGGAGTTGGCGCTGGGGCATTTTCTGGAACACAACAATTAGAAATTAACTCGATGTACCCTGGGGCCCCTACAAATTTAAAATTTTATTTATTCAATGTTAAAAACATACTTCATGCTTTGTCCATTCCTTATATAGTAGGCCTATTTGTTTTACCATGTTTTTTTTTTTTTTTTTTTTTTTTTTTTTAGGTCTATCCTATTCAGTTAAAAAACTGATTACAAAGGAGGACGACTAAATAAATCTAATGACATAGATGCAGACAGACACAACAATTAACTACAGCTTGTAAATATTTGAAATAGTAATATTACAAAAACAATGCATTAAAACACAACAATTTGGTAACAAATTCAAAAAAGGATATAAACTGCAATTAATTAATGAACCAAATGTGTGGGGAAAAAAAAGAAACTAAATTAAACAGCCTACATTATGATTATAAGTCTGTGTGTCCCCTAGTGTAACTAATAAAAGAGGAAGGAATTGTTTTAGTATATTATTTTATTATTATTGCATTACATACCAGTACTTGTAAACTTAAATTGTAACCCTAATGTAGCAGAATAACCAATAACCAATGAGTGCAAAATGTAAAATATTCTCCTCACCTAGCAAGCGGTCAGTGACGGACTTGAGCGGGTGGTTCGCTCGGGTTTGGTGGAACTTGCACTTGTTGCCGTACGTACACTTCTTGGCGTACGGACACGGTTGGTGGGGCGTCGCCTCGTTTCGAGCCCATGTGCAGGAAGTTTTTTCCAGGTTGGGTCCAGACCTTCCCAGAGGATCGTCGGGAGGCATGAACCTGAGAAGAAACAAACACATTGTTCATGAGTTATCACCGGTACCGAGTCATAAAGATTGAAAAAGTTGTTAGAGATCACATTCATTTGCAGTATGTATAAATGTAAAAAGAAGAGAACTTCTAAGTCAGTCCAAGGAGAACCTTTGCCTCTTTCGTTACTAAATTGAACAGCCCTACATAATTTTGTGGAGTGGCGTTTACTTGATTAAAATCAGTTTTACCTATTTAGCCTAAACATATAATTGCTTATAAAGCCTAAAACCGAAAATGTGGAGTAATTCTATCCCATCCCAAAGAAAAACAATTTATGATACAATCTAATATTTAATCTTTCACTCACTTCAATCCCAAAAAGTTCCCAAAAGTGTAGGCACTCTGATGAAGTATAGCATATATAGGTAGAAGTTACAGTATATATTTTTATCTGTTGCGCAGTAGAAGAAATCATTACCTGTCGTTAACGAAGGAGTACACAATATCCTTCCTCGACGACCTTCCAAAACTCCGGCTTCTCCTGTACGAGATCCCTGTATTTGTCGTTGGACACAACGATCCCCTCGTTGTCGGCGGCCAGCTGCAGGATGTAGCGGTCGTCGTAGCAGACCATGCGCTTGCCACCGACCAGTCGCGAGGGGGGTGAACACCAGGTGGCGGTCACGTTCGAGCTCGGCCATGATGTCCTGGTCTGTTATAGGGTTGTCGGGGCGCGGAGCCTCCTTGCGCCACTTGGGGACGAATACAGTGATCTCGCGGTGGCCTCGGGATCGGAACCTGACGGAATAACAAGAGGACATTCAAATTATTGTGCATTCTAGTTTTAAACAAAGGTTCCATCGATCTAACTTTACCAGCAGGTCTCGACAAAAACTCAGAAGCCGCTAGGGGGAAATAGCCTTTCACCGAACAAGCTAGATTGACGGATCTGTAGTCCTCAATTTTACTTTCAAGTTTAAATACAATCAATCTGTTACTATTAGGTATCAAAATAAACATCTAAGACTGCAATGCATTGTAAGGTTTTATAATTTTTTTACGTGTTTATTAATGGGTTGATTTGTAAAATTAAAATATTATTAACTAGGGCCTATTACATTAAAGAACCTTCACACCCCAAAAAAATTGATGTAAAAACTGTAGGCATTCTGCCTTATATGTTCATAAATAAAAAAAAATTTAATATTTTTAAAGTTAAAACTCATAGCAACATTAGGTCTGATGAAATGCAGAATTGTTCCTTTAGATCTCCATTTTAACAAGTTTGCTTTAAAGTTTAAAAAAGTCCATTCTCAACGTCACTGTCATTTCTAATCACCAATCGACACATATCTTGATCCCCTACACGAGAACACTTCCTTGTTTCCCGTGACTCATTGCCACGTTAGATCCGTCGATCACCACCGGCCTCAAGGGAACGCCCGGCGTGTCTTCGTACGGACGTTCCGGGCGTCTTCGGACGGGTGGGGTCCTGGGGCCGAGGGCTTGCGCTCCGAGCTTCACCAGCTCCTCTAGGAGTTCGTTCTGTCCTGGATCCGGGCCCAGTTTCTGGAGCGAGCCTGCACCAGCTTCTCGGTGTAACCCAGCTTCAAGCCAAACTCAACCCGTGCAGTGTAACCTGAAAACAATAAGCAAAACCTTTTAGTACTGGTAAGTATTTTGCACAAAAAATATTAAAACAATAATTTCATGAAAACAATAAAACTGTCATAAGTTTAAAACAACTCAACAGGCCAAAAATGGCCTAATAATACGCAAAAGTAATAATATTGTACACAAACAACTGAAGAAACTTGTAAAAATAAATAGCCATTGAACTAAGTAGAATGTACTAAAATGAAAAATAGACTATTCGAATAAAAAACGGCTTGGGTCTAAGTTGTGTTTGATCGTTACGGATGAGTTTAGCAAACAACATTGTGAATTATTACATTGTGAATGTGAATACGCGATTCCTATTCTTATCCTATCCTATTCTTTATGTTTATAATTTATTTATTTTTATGTCTATAACTATAAGTATGTTTTCTGTCCATGCTATGATTTGCACTTGTGGGATATTTGTACTCTGCTGTATTATGCATTATACTAGGAAAACGCTTAAGTCCCGCCGCGTTGTTTGGATGAGCGTAATTGGTTGAATTGAGCTGCCATGTGTTTTGCGGATTTTCTGTTGTTCTGTGAAAAAATCAGAACTTTGTTGAATTTTTTTTAAAAATTAAATCAAATTAAATAAAAAATTAACTTAATTTTTTTAAATTAATCGTAATTTTAAAAAAGGAAAAAATCGTAATATTGAAATTTTCATAAGAAATAATTATTCGATTGCGCACAAATTTTACACGAATATATCAATTCATAAAATTAAGGTTCTGTGAAAAAATCATTATAATCGGATAAAGCATGTAGGTGTTATAAGCAGAAGAAATTTAAAAAAATCGTAAAATTGCGATTTTCATGAGAAATAATTATTTGATTACGCTCAAATTTCACACGAATATATCAATTCATAAAATTAAGAGTCGGAAGCAGGGCCGAGCGCTTTCAAATTTTGCGGTGACTACCTAAACTAAATCGTCGGCTATCGGTAGCTCTGTCAATACATTTTGCGTCTTCTCCCCTAGGGTCCTAGGCTACCCGCATTACCAGCCACGTTTCAAACCACGAGATATTATTTGGTGGCGAGTTGGATGATTTCATGCGACTGACTGCCACATCCAAAGTTTTTAATGACAAAATAAATAATTATAATGCACATCTTGTGAAAAGAGACGTAAATTACACTCTGGAAATATCGACAGAACGTTTTATAACTATTTAAAGTGTCCTAATAGTCATGACAAATGTTTACGCTTATCGCAAGTTATCGTGCATCTGTATAAATATCACTCTAGACCGCACGCTTACCGTGGTCATTGTTGGCCGAGTGGTTAGAGCTCTTGTTTGCATGCGAGAGGACGTCGGTTCGAGCCCCGTCTAGGAAAACTTTTTACTTTTTTTACTCATTCCATTATTGTTGTTCACTTATAATTTGTGACGGAAACAATTTTTATAATTTTCCAGTGCAAATTACTCTAATGGCGAAGGCTTTCTCGCATCCGTGCAGCGGCAATCGGCAAGTTATGAAAGTTGGACCCTTACCGGCGGTAGAGCAAGATGATATTATACTTTTTAGAAAGCCTAATTCAAAATACATACCATAAACCGTATACGAAAAGAATCCGCCTTGTTCTACATGCCGTTTTGGCGTTTTGAGCGCGCCGCGACGCTTCCGCATGACGTTTCACCCTTTTGATCCTTCTTCTAAATCAATAACTTTGTACGATTATTTAGAAGACGAATCGACCGTTCCAGTGAATACCCACATTTACCCATTAAAAAATAGTTTAGAGTATTTAAATTGGCCTAAAACGCAAAAATGTGACTTATTATCAATTTATCTTTGATATTCAATGCCAATTTACGAAAACGTTTGAAAACATATTGTTGGTTTATCAGTCTTAAAAACATGCTGTCACATGTATTATAATACTACAATGCACAGATAGTTATACGAAGTCGCTGAGATAGTGCATGACATGCGTTTGTTCGGCCGCGCGTCTTATTTACTTCCGCTGTCGCGCAGAGTACTACTATTCACTGTGAGGTCCGGGGGCCAAACCGAACACATGTAACAGACAAATTGGCAATAAAACTTCTAACATCATTTAAATATGTAATAATTTGAATCAATTACTTACATTTTCTGACACATGTCACGTCAAATATTAATTTATTATGTAGCACGTAGGCATGTTAAAGTGTGCATGACATTCTTGTATGGCTTCTACTGGAACGTAATCTAGGGCGACGGTCGTTCGCCCGCAGCCAAGCTAGGCGATGGCTAACTCGACCCTGTTTACTCCCACCCGAGTTGGGGGGTTTTCAGCTATCTGCACACGCCGCCCCGAAAAATTTACAATCTTGAAACTCGGTGTATGACCTGATATGTGGTTCATGATCTACAAAAAAAAATCAGCCCGATCCGATAACCAGTTCTGTGTTAAAATATTGCGTAAAATCGACGAAAAACTTCCGGCTTGCTGGGTGGGTGGCTAACTAAAGTTTATCTATCCTTGAGGTACAAAGTGACCATCGGCGGACCGGGATCGGTCGTCCCGTCTATTGTCTGCATTTTTCCCTTTCCACCTTTTTTGGCGTGACCGAACTTGGGAGCGAACATGGTTTTTTTCTACCTGCCTCCACACATTTCAAATCTATTGTGATAAAAATAATGTATTCAGCGAAATATTTTTTTAAAATTGCATGTATTTAATAACGTGGTTCAAATGTATAGCTTGAGTTATGAAATGCGTTTTTTTTCCCTAGTGTCTACGATCAAAACTGACTGAAATATATAAATATTATTATACTATCAAAATATATAATAGAAGCATTATCCGTAACTCAGTCAGTTTTTATTGTAGAATTTCGTCCCAAAAATGAAATTCAAGACTAACGCTTAATATTTTATCAACGTTATTAGATATTTGTAATTGAACAAAAAATATCAATAAATAAATAGAACAGGAAGAGAATACAGCAGGTAAAAAACCCTCAGCTTCTAGGATGGTCTATTTTACGACTACACGCGACAACCCTTAGCAGCTGCCTCATACCCATACCCGACGCGTCCGTCGATGGTCTCTTTGTAACTCAAGGATTGATAAACTTAAATATGATGGTAAATGGTTGGCTTAGCGCTTGTCAACAGGCGAAATGATCTTACTTCTTTTCTATGCGAAACTAGGGAGAAAGAATAAATAAATAAAATAAATAAAATAAATTTTATTTAGAGTCTACCCACTCAGTTATATAACTGATTTTCAGTGGGGGACTTTAAATCAAAGCGACCAAGCCAACCCTGCAGGCCCCGACGCAACCGACGAGTGAGCGATAACCAACCAAAGATCGATATTTTTAATAGGAAATATAGCAATCAGTGGTATGGACAGTGCGAACACCCGCGAATAAACGCCAGAATCAACAAGGCCGATTCAGAACAACTCTGAAATTTATTATGTGCTTCGTTGCTAGGACAATGAAATGCTTGGCTCAACTTCTATATCCCACAGCATTCACAGCCGAAAACTTTTGAAGGAGAGCTTGGCTGCCGTTTTTTTTTTTTTTTACAATTTTTTTTATTTGGGGGGTATTAAACTACCAAAAATATTTGTGGTGTTACCAAAACACGTGAAATATTAAAATTTTTATTGAAATGGTAATTTTATTAATACTATGTTGGCCTATACCTGATTGTTATTATCAATTAGTTAGTTTTGCTCATTAGTTTTGCTCATTGCTATTAGGTTTAAACCTCACAATAATGAATATAGTATAGCAGCTTGGTGCAAAAACATTCTCTCGGAAGATTTGATGTCCACGTACATGGTTCTTCGTTATTATTGTTTTCTTGAACAGTCTCTTCGACCTTAGACACTTTTTATAAAGTTTCACCGACACTTACCAGCTCTTGTAGACTAAATCGGTTTTACTGGGGGTTTTACTACTGGGTGTATTTTGTTTTTTCAATAGCACAAGATAATTGATCAACAGCCCAACGGCAAGAATAGTGGAATTTCACATTAAGTTTTCAATTTGTATCTTCATACGGTAACAGATACGAGTAAAAAACACGTCTTTTTGGTACAGGTCGATAACTGACTCAATGTCTAACAATTTGCCGTCACAAAATAGACAGGTTCTGATCGATTACTTTCTTGAGTTTAGGACACTTCCTTTTTGGTTTCGTCATCCATAGCTACAATTCGTATAAACATAGATCTTGAAACACAGTTTAGAGTTTACCCATTTTGGTAATGCATTAAGAAAGCTATATCATCTCCTCCCATGAAATTAATGTTCGATCATGTATAAACAATAATATGGAATCGAATTTGGTGAATACTATTAGGGGTATATAATACGATCCAGTCATAGTGCTATAAAAAGAATATTATCTTGATTTATATCTAGGTGCCAGTTAGGGCGCCGCAGCCAAGCCGCGGTGCGCTATACACTCAGGCACCTTATACAGCAAGCAGATTCGAGGTGATTTTTTTAGATCTCATTTCTTTTGAGTGTGTAAGGTTTGGCTGTATTTTTACAAGTTTTTGTTATGTGTGGATAACAAACACGGAAATGATCTCTAAGCACGGAACAAACAACAATAAACGTTGTGTACTACTACAGTAGCATACAACCAGACGGACTTTAAATTCCAAATTGTATTTACAGTGTTGGCCACACTATTCAGTTTTAAAAATTCCATCAATGAAGCCGCTCTGTTTTAAAGAAATTATTATATTGTGATGCAAGACTGCGATGCAGCTTTGTTCCTGCATTTGCTGTCGATTAACAAAATAGTCAGGTTCACTATGTATTTTCGTTGGGATTTTTTTGGAGATTAGCAAAGTGCCATATTTTTGGAAAGCTTGAAACGTCAGGAATTCAAAAATCCATGTTTACATTTGCTCAGATGTCATATAGCCGCCATTTTGGATAATCAAAATGGCCGCCCGAAAATATTAATTTAACTATATCTCGGCTTTCCAAGTGACATAGAAAGTTCATATAAAATGCTCTTACTATGTTTTAACACCAAAAATATTAAAATCAAAGTTAAAATTTGTAAATATGCAGCACGGCTGCCATTTTGAATTTAAACTATGGCTGACCCTAAAATACAAATTTCACTATAATTAAGCTTCCAATTGACATAGAGAGTTCATGTTAGTTGTTACTACAATGTATTTACACCAGCAATATATTATTAAATGTTTACATTTGCATAGATGCCTCTATGGTCGTTTTTTTTGGACTTTAAAAATTGGCGACCAGAAATAAAACTAGCTTGATAGCTCGAGATGTAATTGTCTAAGCACGTTGGTGAAAACGGCTCTTCATTTGAGTTAATATCATAAATCACCATAAATCCCTACTAAAGATTGCTTACATGCCCATATCGCCGCCATTTTGGATTTTAAAATGACCACAGTCAAACGAGAATTTCATGATATCTCGGCTTCCAAGTGACATAGAAGGTTAATGTAAAATTCTTCTTCTATGTTATAACATCAGGGAAATGAAATTTATATTTAAATTGGCATGACAAATCAATTGTGTTGCCATGGCCGCCATTTTGGATTTAAAAATGGCGTCTGATACGTAAGAATAACGTAAATCTCTCTTTGTACGTTTTAAAATCTGGAATATATTAATCTACGCCTGCATCTACATAGATTACTCTGAAGCTGGCACTTTGACTTAAAAATGGCCTCCCTTTATCATCAAAATTTTAAAGAACAAGCATATGTTTCAACATCAAGAAAAGGAATCTTGAAGTTTACATATTTTTCACAGTTCATTTAAAGTGATTAAAGTGATGATTTCATTTTGTCGAACAAATGGAATTTACAAATGATTGGATTAATATAAAAAAAAAAAAAAAGTAAAAGTGGTAGTGGTAGTGGTAGTGGTAGTGGTAGTGGTAGTGGTAGTAGTAGTAGTAGTAGTAGTAGTAGTAGTAGTAGTAGTAGTAGTAGTAGTAGTATAGTAGTAGTAGTAGTAGTAGTAAATAGTAGTTAGTATTAGTAGCAGTAGGAGTAAGAAGTAGTAGTAGTAGTAGTAGTAGTTAATTTTCAGTAGTTTAGTGGTAGTTGAATTTATTTGTAGCACAAAAGAAGAGAATGAAATGTAAGGTACTATCGCAGTCTTCTTACAGTCATACTTTCAGAAGTTAACAAGCTATGAATTATATTTTAAGTATATGTGAAAAATTATGGGAAATTTTTTGCAAATTGAGGGGAAACATTATCTTCTTATCCTTCATTACACTATGAACCTCATCTCAGCACTGTCACTGTCAGCAATAACAATCTGCCGTCATCGCATTTTCGCATACGGTGGTCCACCAATAAAGTTCTGTACATGGTAAGTTATTCTTTCTCGACATGAAAAATATTGCGTGGAGCAGTTGTTTTGCATTGGGGATCTGACCAACCGATGATAGCCTGCGGTGCCTGAAGAGACTCTTTGTAGTAACTGGCAGCATCCCATCTGTATCCTTACAGTAACTGAACTTTGGGGGGTCAATACGCTTGTTGCTGCATGACTGTGGCTTGACACCATACCTGGCTTGTATCGTACGCGCTTGTGTGTTCTTCGAGTGAAAAAATGTAGGTTGGTAACTTGTTGCTTTTCCTCATTCTGCGAGTTGTTTGCAGAACAGATGCCAACTTAGATCAGGTAGCTTTGATGTAGAGACTTTTCGGACAGTACATTGATCAAAAAATTTCCAGTTGTCTTTCACCTCCTACTGAAGATACCTTCATGGACGGTTTCATCAGCGTTTCAAGTACAGTTGAAAACCGTTTGGTGTAACCTATTCCTGAGAACTTCCCAACGTTGTCGCTTCAGTGAACGGTGGAATATAGGTATAAAGCTTGCGCTTTGTCCGTGCCTAAAGCTTCTCCTGATTGGTTATATGTCCACCATACCGGATACCATCGAGTGTAGCGTTTTTTTGCCACAGCCTTGGTCATAAATTTGCGAGAGCCACCAAAAATCTGTATCAGATGAAGAATATCATTTTGTTGATATCAAATTCGTAATCCTGTCGTTAAACTTTGTGCAAATTCTTTCGTTTTGAGTATACCTACTTTTCCGTCATTTTCTGGGGGAAGAACCATTCCGTCAACAACGTGATTCTCGGATTTGTTGATGAAAAGGTCTTGCACACTGTTCCTGAGTTTCTGTCTGCCCATTCTTTCGTCAGTATTGCCAATTTGGAGATATTGGTATCAGCTTAGATTTGTCATACGTGGAAACATTGACCCATTGGAGCAAAAGTGCCCGGAGTTAATTAAACTCAAGTTTCCACAGCATTCTTTAGGTCAATATTCTCTGTGGATCGCTCAAACCATCAGGTGATCATATAGATTTTGGTATATCGCAGTCGCAGGTAACTGTCTAGTTACATAGCTTTATCAATGCTGTTTTGCTTCCAGACATGTACATCTTGTTCCTTTTTTGACTGGGGCCCCAAAGGCTGACATCTCCATTGAGCGTTCAGGGCGTAGCTTTAATAAAGTTTCTAACCAGTTTCATCAGCATTCAAGATATTCTGAACAACACTCTTGTGGGTACACATGCATTTGTGATGAACTTGGGAAAACCATGTCCCTTTCAACAGCAAGTAGGACAGGACAGACGTTGCTGCAAGTCGGTAATTGGGCCACTGTCTGTCTCTTCGTAAACGATCCAATTTCTCTTGGCCCTATTCACAACATGCGCACAAACCTAAATGATTTGTGCAAATGAAAAGATAAATTAATTATTCTTATGTAAAAACTGCATGTTAAATCATCTATCAAAACAATTAAAAGCTAAATCACGTTATTTCCTACTATTCGGAGCCATTTTAAAATCCAAAATGGCGGTCATAGCAAACATTGACTTGTTGCACATTTAAATATAATTTCATCTTCTGTTTATAAACATAGAAGAAGAATCTAACTTTAACCTTCTATGTCATTTGGAAGCCGAGATATCATGAAATTTCTCTTTTTGACTGGGGTCATTTTAAAATCCAAAAATGGGGGGCGATATGGGCATGTAAGTTTTTTTTATAGGGATTTAGGGTTATTTATGATATTAACTCAAATGAAAGCATTTTTCACCAACTTTTTTAGACAATTACATGTCGATTTTATCAAGAAATTTTTATTTCTGGTCGGCCTTTTTTTAAAGCCCAAAAAAAAAACGCCATAGAGGCATCTTTGCAAATGTAACTTTTAATATATTGCGGTGTAAATACATTGTAGTAAAAACTAAATGAACTCTCAAATGTAAATTGGAGCTTAATTATAGTGAAATTTGTATTTAAGGGTCAGCCATATTTTTTAAATTCAAAATGGCAGCCGTGCTGAAATTTTAAAATTTTAACTTTGATTTTAATTTCTTGGTTTTTAAAACTATAAGAGCATTTTATATGAACTTTCTATGTCACTTAAAGCCGAGATATATTAAAAATATTTTCGGGCGGCCTTTTTTGATTATCCAAAAAATTTGGGGCCATAGAACATCTGGCAAATGTAAAATGGTTTTTTTTGAATTTCGACGTTTCAAGTTTTTCCAAAAATAGGGGGCACTTTTTGCTAATCTCAAAAAAATCCTACAAGGTTTTCAGACATAGTAAACCCTTTTGATAAAACTGTAACGAAAGTTTCAATTGACCTGAAATAAAAACCTGCATTTAAAAAACTTACACAGCAAAAATCACCAAAGACTTTTGTTGATACCTACTGGCCAAATGGTAAATATGAGGGGTTTGGCGCTTATATTCTCACAATGTGCTCGCGCGACAGGGGAAAGAAAAATAAACGCGCAGCCGAACAAACGCATTAGCCTTCTCGGCGCTTGTAAATTTCTGTGCTTGAAGTATTACTAGGAAAACGCAAAGCCCCGCCGCGTTGTTGGGGATGAGCGTATAGGGTGATTAGTGCCATTTTTTTTACGGGGTTTTTCTGTTGTTCGGTAAAAAAATCATTCTTAGTCGAAGTTTTTTTTTTTAAATTAAATTAAATTGAAAAAAAAAATTAATTTAAATTTTTTTATAATTAAATTAAATTAAAAAAAAAAAACCTAATTGTTTTATTAAATAAAATTTTTTTTTAAAAAAAAAAAAATCGTAAAATTGAAAATTTTGCATAAAAAAATAACTTTCTTTGCGCTAAAATTTACACGAATTATTATTTTTCATGAATAAATTTTCGTGAAAAAATCATTTACAATGGGATAAAGCTGTAGGTTTATAAGTCAAAGAATTTTTTTTTAAAAAAAAAAAAAAAAACGAAAAATTTTTTGTTTTTCATGGAAATTTTTTTTTCGATTATGCTCAAAATTTCAACGAATAATCTTAATTCAAAAAAATGAAGGTTCTTGAAAAAACTTACAACAGAAAAAGCATGTAGGTGTTATAAGTCGGGGAAAAAATTTTTTAAAAAAATCAAAAAAATCGTAAAATTTGCGATTTTAATGAAAAAAATTTTTTCCGATTGCGCTAAAAAACGGGCATTCTAAGTTCAGAGATTTAGAAGGCCCCCCAAAAAATTTTTATCAAAAATTGGGTATGGGTCTAGCCGGAATGTGTTAACAAACCACAAAATCAAAAAAAAAAAAAAAAAGAAAAAAAAAAAACCATTCCGGGTTTTTTTCCCAGTGTATAGAATGGAATCATCGCTTCGCTCGCTACGCCGCTAGCTTCATCCATAAACATGTGCACATGTTTTTAAGACTGATAAAACCAACAATATTTTTTCAAACTTCTCGAAATTGGCATTTAATATCAAAATAAAATTTTATAAAAAAATCACATTTTTGGTTTGTGCACAAACACTATAGTGACATATTTTTTTTTATATTTTGTTTTTCCCCAAAAAAATCAAAACTTCCTAAATGAAAAAAAAATTTTTTATATAAACTTATATTATTTTTTATTATGGGAAGTTTCAGCATTTTAAGGTACGCAAAAAAGTTTGGGCCCCCATCGATTTTTTTTCGTTTTTTAACACTGGCGACCCGGGGACCCCCCACCAAAATCATTAATAATACTCGCAAACCCCCCAGAGAAAATGAATTATCTTCTTGGAATGGAAGAAAATTTCATTGTTTTTACTATAATATTTTCAAGGGGCAATTTTTTTTAAAAAATTATCTTTCCCTGCCGTATAGTTAAGAAAAACCAGGTCACTTTCTCACTCAAATTGCAAAACCGGGACAAAACGTAATTTTTTTATTAGTTTTTTCTTGGACAAAACCGGACAAGTGTTATGAAAACGGGCTGTCCGGTCAAAACGGTGGTACCTTATTTTTTCTTCCTCAATTTATCTGCGATAATAAAAAATGTCAACATAATTACTTATAGTTTTTTTTTCAGATACACAAGCAAGCGGTGGAGCAGTGCTTTTTAAAAAAGATTTTTTCCCAGAACAAAGCTACCTTTTTTTGTTATTTTGTTTACAACTGACCTATTCCCAGATCAATGTTTTTTTTTAAATTTGCATGGTTACTGTCGTCATGTTACGAAAATTTTAGAACATAAAAAAAAGTAAGTTTTTCACTGGTAAGGGGGGATGGTATAGGGCTCGACATTTGCGTTTGACAGGGTAGGCCCCCCTCACGATGGATATCAACGTGATGAAAATCAAAAACTGCCGTTAGGGGTTTCGTCATGCGATCCAACCACAGACGCGGAACTCTGTGCGCCATCAAATCCCATTTTGGCCCCATTCTGAGCCCCTTTTTGGGTAACTTTTACTGATGTAATTTAACGATTATGACCATAATTTTTGGTTTAAACAATACAATTTCACCACATTTTCAGAATAGTAAAATTAATACCCCCCTGTAATGAAAAAATGGATATTACTTTTTCATGCACAAGTTCATCATCAATTCCAAAGTTTCATTTTTTTCCAAGCAAACCGCCCAAAAAAAAAAAAGGAAAACCATTTTTTCAAAAATTTTTTTTTGGTATGGTTGATTTTTTTCATAAAATTTTTTGATCATAACTGTAAATTGTTATTTTTTTTTCTAAAAACTCTGCAGCCCCCCCCTGTAACCTGTCTAGCATTAGGCTCTTAAGGTTCTGTGAAAAAATCTTACAATGGGATAAACATTTTAGGAGTTATAAGCGAAAAAATTTTTTAAAAATCGAAAAAATCGAAAAAATTGCGATTTTCATGAGAAAATAATTTTTTCTTTGCGCTAAAAAGGGGCAGTTCTTAGTTCAGAGATTTCAAGGCCTCCATAAAATTTCTCGCAATGGGGGTTGGGTTTTAGCCCGGAATCGTTTTTAACAGACAGACAAAAAAACAAAAAAAAAAAAAAAAACATTCGGGTTTTTTTTTCCAGTGTAGTGAATGGAATCTTCGCTTCGTCGCTACGCCATCCAATAAATAAATAAATAAATAAATAACTTTAAATTTAAAAGTAAATTTTAGAGCCAAGAAAAACCAAGAAAATGCTTTGAATGAAAAACCTGCAGGTCTCTCGATGGGTTTTCTCCGCAGGCGGTTTATCTTTCCCCAAATTTCGGTTCCCAAAAGATCGCCTCTCCCGGAGGTATTTCAGCTCCCAGCGCTCCCCCGGTACATACTGGCCCGAGGAATAATTTTCAAATCAGTTTTTTTAAATTTCTTTTCTGTGGGTGGGGTTTTTTGAAGTGTAAGGGGTTGGTTTCCATATTATGCCACAAAGAGGCAACCACAGATATGTCTCGACAACAAGACAATGGACTCTGCACGGGCCCCATGTTTTATTAATTGTTGTAAGAATGCAAATGTTCAAAGTGGATCCCTTTTACGAAACCAACAAATATTGCCACTGGCAAAAACTGTACATTTGGTCATTAGCTATTTTATAAAAAGTAAACAATGAAATGGTATAGGAAGGTACAAAGCTTTTTAAATTTTTTTTGAAGACTAACTTTATTTTTTTGGGGGATTTTTTACAAAGTTTGACATGTTTGATGTGCACAAAAAAAGTGCACCAAAACATAAAAATTTCTCGTAGTACAAAAAACCCACTAAAAACTTTAACCAAATAATTTTGGGCCTCTACTTGACCCCCACAGTGTTTTTTTGCAACATTTAAGTTTATGAAAAACCCCCTAGGGGGACGGCTGCAAAAGACCCGGGGTTTCAATCGGGATCCCCCCCCCGGGGGCTAAATTTTTTAATTTACTCATTGGGGTCATACTCATTGGTCATCCATGCAACATAACCCCAAAAAACACCCACCCTCAACTTTACTCCCCTAGTCCCAATTTGGGGGGCTTGGGAAAAACTTTCTGCGAAAACTCCCCCCCCGACGTGTCCGAGACCCCCTACTGACGTCGTGATGCGACGCGACCCCCCGAGTCCTCATACCCCGGTCGTAGCTGGGTTCGTCGCCGTCTCGCTCCCAGCTCACAGGTTGTCCCCCCATAAAACCCCTAGAAACAAAAAAAACAAACACTACGTAGAGCCCCAACAATAGACCCAAAAAATGCAAGAACAATTTTATATAAAAATTTATTTAGTAAAAAAAAAAATCAAAAAAAAATTATCTTTACAAAGCAAAATTTTTTTTAATTTGTCACCTCGCGATAACAAAACGAGTACTAAAAAATATCAGCCCGTTTTACAATGTCAAAACTTAAAAGACACTAGAAAAAGTTTTCATTTAAAAAAAAGCAACCTTTCAAGGCCTTTTTGTAGTATATAAAATGTTGCCTAAAACTAAAAGTATCAGTCCATCCAGATAAAAAACGTTCTTTTATTTATGTCTGTCATCATCAAAAATACAACAATCCAACATCCAATTTAAAACTAATAAACATAACCACAATCAAACCCAAAAAATGAAATCAAGAAATCGGAACTAACCAAGATTGTTTGGACAAGAAAAATAATACCAAAAAAAATTGACAGAAAGCATTCGCCAAAGTAAAAAAAGGTTGAAGGAATAAACAACAAAGAAAAATAACAAAAGGGATTGGAAAAACAACAATCAAAAGGTAATGTGTGTAAAACAAAATAATCAAAGGTTGAAAAGTGGATTTGAATGGGACGAATTTTTTTCTACCCTCAGCCCCCAGAAAATTAGTCATGAATAGTTTTTTTAATAAAAATTTTTGTAACCTTCACTTAGTAAATCCACTTGAGGGTGAAATATCGGAAGAGTAGGCCCAAAGTTTTTCCACTCGGGAATTAATTTGTTTGCGAAGGTCGACCGATGTGAAGAGCACCCTTCCAAGGCAGCTTCGAGCAGAGTTGTAAATTTTTGGGGTTTTTTAAAAAAAATTTTTTTAAAAAGGGGGGTTTTTTGGTTTCAGCGAGAAAAAGTGGGTTTTCCC
>JAMZAV010012525.1:0-19233 GCA_024449915.1 Sweltsa coloradensis | reverse complement strand
TACCAGATACAGACTCAAGACTTGCGAAGTGCCAATTACAGATACCGTACTATTCTTGAATAGTACGAAATGGAAAGTTAGATAAATAAATTATTGTCTTTACCCTGCACGTTGTGGACTAAAAGTAGGCAATTAAATTACTGAAAACGAGTCCTCCAAAATAAATACCATAAGAACATGTTATACTATTCCTCAATATTAAGTTTTACTTTCTTATCCAAACTATAGCTGTATCCATACTATAGCTAGGAAAGCTACGGTAGTTATAATCTTCTCCAATTTGCATAAGCATGATATTAATAATATAATAAGTTTTATGATGGGACATTTTGTTATGGTAGACCTACCTACCTACATTTTTTATTTTATTAAAACTTTGATATTGTTATTTCTTTTTCATATTTTTACTTGGCATGGGTTTATATATTTATTATTTTTATTTATTTATATAAAAGTTAAAACATTATAGGCCTGTAGTATCCTATTCCTACATAATATAATTACTACATATTATTATAAACAACTCTTACATCTATAAATCTATATATTATTTTCTATTGGTATAAACAAAACTACGTATTAGTATTTTAGCATTTAAGAGATATTTATTAATTATTTTTTATATAGACATTTACTATTGGGCTGTCATGTACAGTACAGTACGTACCAGATATTTTTCTGTGTACAGAATGAAAATATGGTATTCGATTTTATTTACAGTAGTTGCAATTGGTTCAGTAGGTGTTGCTTGCACTTTTCTAAAAACACCTGAGAGTGAGCAGTGTTAATAATTGCAATCCAATAACAATATTATTATTCTAAGAGAATGTGATAAAAAGCCATGTTGACTAGCATACTATCCCCTAACCCAGTGGTCTTCAACCTTTTGTGACCCACGACCCACTACCCAAAGGGAAAAGGGATTGGAGTAACGAAACAATGGGGGGTGTGGGGGGGATGCCCCCCACCAACAGCGCCGCAGGCGATTTTTTTTTAATACGTGTTTTTGACGTGGTTTTTAGTGTTTTAGAATATGTTACGACTTACGGGAGACACACATTAATGAATATAATTCCAAATGATTCCAAAACGTTATTACGTAAAAGTAGGCCTACCTGTTTTTAATGCGAAACTTGAGCCTGGGTGTTTGCACAGAGGTTGTCCCATCTTGGTTGAAAGTCACATAAACGCCACACGCATATCGTCGTCCGCTTGGAGTCGATTTCTCGCTTTTTTTTCAAATTCGTCATTGTTGAAAAACCTTTTTCACACAAATACGATGTTGGGAATATCAGCAAAGTGGAGATAGCTTTTTCTGATAATTCAGCATAGTCACTCGACGAAGTTAAATTAGCCCAAAACAGTTCCAGAGATGATTCATGAAATACAGTTTTCAGCCTATTATCGCATGAAAGTTCAATGAGTTGATTTTCCAGACGAGTTTCTAAGTTTACAGTTAAAACATCTACTGAAAATGGGTTTTCGATCCACTCATGACCTTTTCGTATGTCCTCGGGAAAATACGATTTAAACGCGTTTTGTAGCTGTTCCAAATGTTGTTGGATGACATCATCAATATCTTCGAATGTAATCGAAGTGTCTTCTTCCAAAAACTCACTCACGCTTGGGAACACGTCAGACTTTCCTGATGCCACCTTTGCTTTGAGAAGTCTGAGTTTTTTCTGAAAAGTCTCAATCTTTTTTGCGTGGTCAAAAATTGAAAAGTTGTCCCCCTGCATTGACAGATTTAACTCATTTAGTAAGTTAAATATGTCAGCTAAGTAGGCTAACTTCAGAATCCATTTTGAGTCATGAAAGAACTCTGCATAAGGTGAGCGTTTATTATTCAACAATTGGAGCACCTCATGACGTAGTTCGAAAATTCGCTGAAGACACCTTCCCCTTGACAGCCAGCGCACCTCCGTGTGTAGTAGCAAAGCTTTATGCATAGAGCCCATTTCTGTACATAAGATGCCAAACAAACGCGAATTCAATGCACTGGCTTTGATATAATTTACTATTTTCACAGCTTCGGCAAGAACTTCGTTAAGCTCACTCGACATTCGTTTGAAGCTAGAGCTTCGCGGTGCAAGATGCAGTGTGTCCAGGTAATATTCGGAACGATGTCTTTCAACAACTTTGCTAGTCCAACATGTTTTCCGGTCATGGCAGCTGCGCCATCCGTTGTTATTGCAACACAGTTTTGAATATTTATACTGTTTGTAGTACAAAAGTTCATTAATACTCGAAAAATATCTCGTCCGGTGGTAGTACTTTCTAATTTAGTGCTGAATAAGATATCCTCGTGAATTTTATTATTGTAACAATACCGTACGTATGATAGCAAAATAGCTTCATTGGCAATGTCAGTGCTCTCATCAAGCTGTAAAGAGAACTTGACTGCTGTTAACCGAGAAACAAGTTGATTTTTTAAGTCGTCACTTATGGCTGATACACGCCGTGCAACTGTAGTATCAGAGAGCGGAACTACTTTTAACTGGTTGGCCACTTTTTCACTCACCATTTCAGTACAAATGTCAATAGCGGCTGGTAAAATAAGCTCTTCTCCGACCGTGTACGGTTTCAAACATTTTGCTATTCTATACGAAACCAAAAAAGATGCTTTTAGTGCTGATTGTGACAGAGTGGAATAGTGTTTAATAACCTTTTTATGTTTATTTATCTCCACTTTTAACCGTTGAAAGTAATCTAAAGATTTTTCTTTTAAACTGGGATGTTTTGTTTCTAAATGTCTCTTTAGTTTTGATGGTTTTAAGCTTTCATTGGCCAGTAATTCTCCACAAATAACACATTGAGGCAAATCCAATCCATCTTTGTTAAAAGCACAAAAACCGAACTTCAGATAACTATCATCGTACTTTCGACCAGCACCTATTTTTGGCCTCTTACATTCAGATAGGCCTACAACCGAAGTTTGATTGAGTTCTGCAGCTGCAGTTGAAGTCGATGGAAACGGCACTTCCACAACTGCATTCAGTAAGGAAGTGTTTGTTGCGGTAGGTCTAGTTGGAGGTAGCAGCGGTGTCTTTCGAATCACAAACCTATCCATTTTTATAAAACACAGTATGGCTATGAGTATTGTTCGCAAAACACCTCACTACGCAAAAATCATACGCTCTTACTCACGCAATCACGCCCGACAAAACTTTGCAGAACTTGTGATATTGCGTGTACGCGCAAGGTGGACTCGCACTTGACTGCCGAAAATATCTGCAAGCATTTTTCACCACCCCTCCTACTCACCCTGGCCATAACGGGACTTTCCTTACCCCGTCCTGCCTTTGTGTGGTTCATTGACCTGTCCGGTTGTTAAGAATTCGGGTGAATTTTCTATTTGGTGTCGGCTGGGACGACCAACCTGTCTGTTCAGCTGTGCAGTAGGCCTACACTCTTCAAAAGATTGTCTATTTTCTTTGGTCGCTCAAACATCTGCAAACTCGGAAATAAATAATTTAAGGTTGTTTGTGGTACGCGGGCGGGTAATACCGTTTTGGGGGCTTTTGCTAAACCTATGAATATTTCACAGAACCAGATTCGGCGACCCAATTTAAAATGCCCCGCGACCCACTAGTGGGTCGCGACCCACCGGTTGAAGACCACTGCCCTAACCTACTTTGTCTTGATCAATCTCTAATTATTGGCTTTTATTGGTATCAAAACATTAATTGGAATTATACTAGCTCTTGCATATTTAGCAACACTTGCCATATGAATTTTATTTAAATGATTACCATTACTACTTATTCTAATACTTTCAACTGTAAATTGGCTAGGAACCAATTAGCTTTCGTCAATATACTGTAAATTGTGTATGAGGTGCCTATATAATAAACACGTTTCAGACGGCATTTACAGAAGTAACAAGTAGCTTGTTTGTCAATGATTTTTTTCTTTTTTTAAACCAAATATTTCCGCTTAAGGGGGCACCAAAATAGTCTTAAAAGTTAAAATAATTTGCAATCAATTCTTAAATTAATAAATTTAGGCATGGCCAAACCTTTGTTTTGGTAAAAAATATTTACTGTAGAATCTATATAATCCTATCAAATAAGATCATATATTGACGTTTGGAGGAAAAAATTGCGATGTCGCTGAATTTTTGCCGAGACTTTCCTTATATAATACTAATCAACATACTAAAACTCCCCTACAATCGGACTGGAGCTTCGGCCGCCATATTGGAAAATGGCAGCCAAAAGGTGTTTGTTATCGAATATCTCCAAATTGGTTTGAGATAGACAAAATATCTCAATGGCAAAAATATTCCCCATTTAATTCCCTACAAAACAGGTGTCTTCTATAGTTTTGACAGGGGCAACGGTTACGTCACAAATTCGTGGTTTATATGTTGCTCATTGGAGTACCAGCTTATTTCCAAATTTTCACGCCCAGCATCAAACAATGCCCGGTAAATCCGTAAAAAAAAACGATTTAAATACAAAAGGACTTTTTTACGGGGTTCATGAAAGCTTCCATCAGTATTTTAAAAAATCAGGTCTGCAAAATCGAATTTTGCATTTACCCGGAATTTGTTTTTTTCCATTGTTGGCATTTCCTCAAAAATGCCATATTTTACTGTCCATTATTAAGCACTAAATAGCATTGGAGGAAAAATTCTTTCTACGCACATTGAAATGACTCAAATAATGATCCGATTACAACCAAAGTTTAAATCCAATATGGCTGCTAATTCCTAATATCCACAACATCAAAGTGAATTATGTAACAAAAAGAGTGTAAAAACAGCACGAAAACAGTATTCATATTGTGAATATAAGGAATTAGCAGCCATATTGGATTTAAACTTTGGTTGTAATCGGATCATTATTCAAGTCATTTTAATGTGCGTAGAAAGAATTTTTCCTCAAATGCTATTTAGTGCTTAATAATGGACAGTAAAATATGGCATTTTTTAGGAAATGCCAACAATGGAAAAATCCAAATTCCGGGTAAATACAAAATCCGATTTTGCAGAAATGATTTTTTAAAATACTAATGGAAGCTTTCATGAACCCCGTACACAAGTTTTTTTGTATTTCAATCGATTTCTTACAGATTTACCGGGCATTGTTTGATGCTGGGCGTGAAAATTTGGAAATAAGCTGGTACTCCAATACGCAACAGATAAACCACGATTTTGTGACGTAATCGTTGCCCCTACCAAAACTATAGAAGACACCTGTTTTGTAGGGAATTGAATGGGAAATATTTTTGCCATTGAGATATTTTGTCTATCTCAAACCAATTTGGAGATATTCGATAACAAACACCTTTTGGCCGCCATTTTCCAATATGGCGGCCGAAGCTCCAGTCCGATTGTAGGGGAGTTTTAGTATGTTGATAAGTATCATTTAAGGAAGGTCTCTGCAAAAATTCAGCGACATCGCAATTTTTTCCTCCAAAAATTCTTATTTGACAGGATTAATAGTCCGCAATGCTATTTTCACTTATCCCTACTCATTATTATTATATGCACGTATTATATTTATATATTATAGTTAAATATTATACTATTATACTAGGCCTACACAATTTTTATATATTACCGTACCTACATTACTAGTAGTACTTGCTGTAATGTTAAATGATCTTAACAATAATAAAGAATACATACTTACATATTAATATTATTTTAAATAGATTATTAAATCCCTTCCCTTCGATCACTTCTTCCATCACGTGGACATGCTGTTTCAATATCGTATATGAATTAAATTAATGTAATACAAGTGTGTAGTCGAGCCCTGCGCCAGTGGACCCTTGTATACCAAGCCATACCGCCAAATATCCGCTAGTAGGCGTATTATTTCAAGTGCAAAGTGACTTAACTATTGATGACATCCGGTACTCGGAAACCGGTTATATAGCGACATGGTTCCGGCTTCCAAGATCTGCCTGTACAATGGTGAACTACCGACACGTTTTATACGCACAAATTCTTGATTCTATGCACGTGTTCCGCACAGGAACACGGTCCTCGAAGACTGATAATGAAGACGGCCGTCTACCTTTCTCCGCATTCTGTTTACCGTACCACTCGTCCGATCTTGTTGCTTCAGGCTGCTACAGGACACGGTTGAAGAAGGAAGAGCATAGGAACAATATTTCTACAAGAATGTTTTTCGACCAATCAAATCAAGAAACGGGACGGAACTGTAATTCTTATGGATCAATGTCTGCATTCATAACTGAAAAGACAGTTGGTTCATTAATCATAATTTATTTACAACATAACATATTGTTATAGATAATAATAGATTGTTCTGATGCCTATATGTGTGTATTACAATAGCTTCAGGTAGTTCTGCTTGTTGCATACAAGAAGACGTAAGGAGCAGAGGTCATTTGTTATTTAGCTGCCAACTGTGTAGTTTAACAAAAGTTCATATACATGTAATATTGTTCTGGATTTCTACAAATTAAGCATAGGTTCATAAAAACTTGGAACCAATTACGTACTAGATGTGAAATACGGTACAGGTGTTTTGATGGACATTTTGAGGAAAGGCCTAGACGTACAGCCAAGATAAAAAGTATTTTTTTTGTTGTCATCAGCAAGTGAACTGTTACCTTGAGTGTTGTATGTAGAACCTAATGTCTTCCTATCCTGTCCCAACATGTAATCTCTTTTCCAAGTTGAGGCTATTCGACCGAGTTTTTCTATTTTTCCAAATATGCTACCAAGTCAAAATATAGTGAATGGCTGTGAAACCTGCCTCTTTTAGAAAATCAAAACTATTTTTTTTAAATTTTTCTGATTGGGCACACAGCTAATACTGCCACTTCAAAATAATTTCAAACTTCAATTTGTTCAAGCACACCATTCAACATAAGGTGTTGTGTTTTTGTGACACTAATTTTCAACTGGTTTTCTAGAGGCTGACTGAGAGAAAAAAGTTTTTTTTAACAATTGTCTTTCCTGTGAATTTTTCGTTTGGCGGTACAAATTGGTAAAAATATCGCCAAACGAAAAAATTTGCAGGGAAGACAATTAATGTAAAGAAAAACTTTTTTCTCTGTCCTCTATCTAGAAAACCAGTTGAAAATTAATGTCACAAAAACACAACTACCTACGTTGAATGGTGTGCTTGGGCGAAATGAAGTTTGAAATTATTTTGAAGAGGCGATATTTGCCATGTGCCTGATCATTTAAAAAAAAATTCTAATAGAGCCAGGTTTCAAAGCCATCCACTATATTTTGACTTGGTAGCATATTTTGGAAAATAGAAAAACGCGGTCGAATAGCCTTAAGATTCAAGGGAAATAAGAAATGTACAACTGTGCTATTCTACTAGGCATCTGTTCTGTTTTTCCTTTCCTCAGAGACTCTCGAGATTTATACATTTAATAGTATTGATAATTGATAGGCAATGCATGTTGTGTGTTTAAAGTTAATACCATTACTTTTGTTATCACCATGGCCGCCATTTGTCCTCTTTAAAAAATATATATTACTTTAACATAAAAACGTAGTACATATTTAAATAATTATTTGACTATTTGACTATGTATATAGCTTGCTTTGGCCTAGTTTGTCTAAAATTATGCAAAGAAAAGCACAGTACGTATAAACAATTCAAATTATATTCTTTTCATCCTATCTACATTGCACATTGCCTTAATCTGCACTTACATGCGTGCATAAATAAACATTATGTTATTCTTGAAATATAGATACCCAGTGATGTGTATTTATTAAGATGGTACTGTTATCTTAATTCTTGAAATGCAGGCTTAAATGACCAATCGTATCGTACCATTTGCCATTTGAATAAAAATTGTAGAATTAAACTTTTGTCATAATTCTTAAAATATGGATAACTTACAAGTTTAATAATAATAATAATAATTTAATTACAATATAATGTCCAATTATTTGTTCAAATTAATTGCCATTTGTATCAAATTGATGAAACTGTTTTCAGAATACAGGGTTCCCACTTTTTTTTGAGAATCAATTTCCCTCACTTTTCCAGTTTTTCCAGGTCTAGTTTTGCTTAATTCCAGGTGTGATACACGCCCAAAAATAGCTTGCCGGGAACGCAGCACCCCCTCGATACGCTGTAAAATTTATTTCCCCGTACTTCATCAGTGGCGGAACTTTGTTTCATGGGCCCGCCCGTAAAATTTCGATGGGGGATCCCCTAACAGATACACACATACATAGGCTCAGTATTGAATTCAGGTTTTTCATTCCAGGTGGGCTATATAATATCCCGGGGGTATTATATAGGGACCAAGTACGGGGGATTTGGGGGGCCTCTCCCCAACAATAGGGCCGCAGACGAAAATTTTGAAAATCAGGTTTTTAGAGTGCGTTTGGTGCGTTTTAGAAAAAAGTTGTGGGTTGAATGCAATACCAAAATAATGAAGGCTAGTTTTTGTTTAATTGTGTTGTGGACGCTTTCCTAAATATCCGCTAGATTTCACCTTCAAACCGCTAGATTCCTAAAACGGTTATTTTAGCAACGAAAACAAATGATTGATTTTTTTTTTTTAATTTTCTGACTTTGGAGTCTGGAAAACATTTTCATAAATTCGGTGAAAATATATGTATTTTGACTTTTGAGTAAACCGAATAAGCCTAGATTTAAATAAATTCCCATTTTCCCTGACTTTTCCAGGTTTTTTAATTTTTTCCTCAATTCCCTGACTATTCCCTGACATTTTGACCCATATTTTCAATTCCATGACTTTTCCAGGTTTTCCAGGTCGGTGGGAACCCTGGAATAACCAGCACCATTTATATTGCTGAAAAGCATCATAAATGTGGCTGATGATTATGAAAGTTGTTTATGTATAGGCGGTCCGGGTTAAGCTTTCACCCGCCGAGGGATTCCCGGGAACTCGTTGTTGTTTAATGCTCATAAACATTTTATTATTATTATTATTATTATTATTATTATTAAAAAATCTTTATTGGCAACACTTGGCAAGGTGGGCAGAGGTAGTGGGGGAAATTTAAATATCTACCTAATTAATTTTAATTAGGCTACCTACAGTAATTACTAATGACAGCAATGAGGCAAAAACAAGTTGGCAAAAGTTGTAATTGCAATAGACCATTTTTAGAATTAACTGCGCATGCGCGCTCCGTTGCAAAGCATTATGGGAGAAAGCCAATTTACATGCTAAATGTCATATGCTTGGGATTGTATTTGTGGCGGACTGCAATGACTGTGTTGGAAACGCAGTTCTCCACACACCTGAGTATATGTAATTTAGTGTTTAATATTTAAATGCCCTTTCTCCCATAATGCTTTGCACAATATAGAGGGTGCTGGTGAATTTGAAAATCGTCTGAAAATCGTAACTCAAAAATATGTTTTTTTGTAGATAGGACCTTCTTGCTTAGTAGGGCAGTACCCTGTAATCATTGTTTCATTATTTAATACAGAAATGACGGTTGTGTGTAAATTCAAAATTGCCAACATTGGCGTACATTAATTTGTTTGATCTTGGCGTGTTAAAGCTAAAATCAAACTGCGTATAGTAGAACTTAAATCACTTTTATCTAGGATCGGTGCCTTTAGGCTTTTACAGATAGACCTCAGCCCTCCTATGTGGGTGGGTGTTCAAACTTTGAAGTGCAAACAAAGGCAACAGTTTATATGCAATGAAATGTACAATAAATAAGTGGGTAAGTCCATATACGTACCGTAATACCAGCACATGATTTTACAAAATAAATACACAATTCCAATGATCTACATAATTCAATTCACTCATGTCATGTCATATAATGTTGATTGTATGATTGATTGAATTGCTAATTTGATTGAATTCAAATTTCAATCCAGACTGTCAGACCCACATAAACCACAAATTTGATTCAAGAAATGACTTGGAAGTAGGCCGACGTTAGTTTGTGTGCATAAAGCTCACTCTTCCTCGAAAGTTCACTGTTCAGTCTCGCCTGCGACTTAGCTTTTGAGATTCAACCAACATCTTTTCTTTGAACTAATTAAGTTACATATATTAAATTAACAGATTTGTTAAGGAGATCCAAATACCTCATTATCAGCAAGTGAAACCAAGTCCATGGCTCTATTGCTACAGTACGTTTTCTGTATTGTTGTATTTGTATCCGATTCGTCAACCTGTTCTCTTTCAGCGTCTATATACTATGGAACTAAACCACTTGTCCTCAAACAACAAAGAAAACCAAAATTTTGTAAATTTTTATGTTAATACCATAGTTCATAGTAGATTCTAAATAGTAAATATGTTCCAAAATTTCATTGTTTGACAACCATGTAAAACTAAAAATTTAAATGTGATTTTGTTTAAATTAATCCTAGCTTTCTGCAGTTGGTTTTTCGAATCACTTTGTACCAGAGTCCTTTAACAACTTGCAAAGCATAAAGCTGCATTTATTTACACGTATCTCTTTCTAATTGTGTCCATACTTTAAATCTACACAAGTTCCTCACCTGAAGATACATTTATTTTATGCTTTTGCATTAAAAATACTGCAAGAGATGAATATCAAGCGATGTTCTAAGCAAGCGTTTCATACCGTTATCTTCTTTTTACTGAAAAATAAGAATAGTTTTTTTAATTACATACAACAATGTAAGCATCAAAATTATTGACAATTAACAATGCTATTATAACAATATTAAAACTAGGTAGGCCTATGTTTGGGATCTTTTAAAATGTTTATTAGTATTTATTTTAAATACAGTGGAAGTTCGGTCCAACGACCATGGCTGCAACAATTTCCCATCCCCAATGCCGATTTCACGAAACCAATTTTAAATTTTCTAGCCTTAACGTCTTTTAAAAGCGCCAAAGATAACGATTTCCCGAATGAACAATGAATTTGTAAGTCCCCTGATCGAAATTGCATTAGTTATTACTCCGCTGCAACGACTCTCGAGAAAACAAAAAGAAAAACGGAACATTTACGTAAAATATTACGCACTCGACTCCCGCCCGAGTGCATCGACCAAGCCGGGCGAGCTGGCCTCGCCTCACGAGCCAGCTGACTTGCTAGTCCAAGGCGCAGGAGCACAGCGCAGTAGGCGAGAAGTGAGAGGGAGGAGCGAGCCTGTCTTGATCATTACACGGAACTTGAGACCTGCGCTGAGACGTACTTACCAGTATCGATCGCTACCAGCTGACGTGTGAATAGGTGCTACACCAATAAAATAGACCGCGTACTGTAAATCACAAAATTCAAATTTTTTGTGTGCTCCTCGTTGGAACGATTTCCCGTCTGCAAGATTTTATTGACTCAATCCCTTAAAAATCGTTGGACCGAGGTTCCACTGTATCTATAAAGCGGGAGCTCAGGTAGCCAATTAATCGAGATCACAAGATAATTCACTACTTACCAAAAGTAGTTTTCCGTTTGTGGCGCACGCATAACTCCCACCCCACCACCTAATCGCCGATAGTTCATGGCACCACATAAGCGCCACTGATTCTGTTCCATATCGTACACTTCAATCGTCTTCAAGTAGGCTGTGCCATCAAAGCCACCCACTGCGTACAGTTGTCCATTCACCACTGCGAGGCCAACCTGTAGAAGGGAAGGGGAAAATTAATTTTGTCATTTAAGTATTGTGATGCAGGAAAGGAGATTCCTTTCCAGCAACAATGCGGCTACATAGTACTTAGTGTGAATTTACTGAAGCCTGACACACTACTGATGCCCTCTACACTACCCCCTATTGATTGATTGATTGATTGATTTGGATATTGCTTAACATCTCATATTAATGCACTTTGGCTATTCGAGACGATGAGTAATGATAGATGAGGATGAAGTATGAACAGAAGGGAGGAGGAGAAACCCCGTACCGGCACGTAGCCTACTCCTTTCGAAAAGTACCAAGGGATGGCTTAACGTCCCATCCGAAAAGACGGTGTAACTTTGACAGTCATATAGTGTGGACCAGATAAGGTGGCGGTCGCCGAGGGATCGCAGCACTGTCGACCACGCACTATGGCCACAGGATCGGCAAAAAGTAGATAAAATAACGGTCTCTAAAACTGCTTTCGGAGAAAAACACGACTATTTTAAAGCCAAGCCTTGCCCAATATTATCCTAAAAATAAAGTATTTATGAAGTGTACGAATAAAATAAAGACATTTTGATGCTCCTAAACATTGACATCACATCTGGCGAGGTTGGCATTATAAACAGCTGGAACTTTGGACACACCATGACCCCTATTCTCGAGTTTTCTCACTGGCTTTTCACGGCGTGAAATGGGCGTGTGTTGTGAGTTCACTCACTGACGGCGGGTTGCTATTCTCGACTCTCGATTTCGCAGGTTTTGTGAGTGTACTCACTCACTCAGTCGAAGTTATTGTCACGTTTGAAAACCCTTGTGACTTCTCTCACAAAGCAATTGGCCCGTAATATATATTATAAAATAGCATGCGTACACTTCTTAAATATTGGTTAGATTATAATTTTAAGTGAAATGTATCATCAATAACGGCATAGACATAATAAAATGTTGAACTACTTTGAACTATTTTCCTACGCGCAAGCCTACCCTAGGCTCCTACTCCTACTGTCGGGATGTAAACAAGCCACATAACCACACATTTTGTTATGTACTTAATATTAAAACATACCCATAACCGTAGTCAACACAGTATTTAAATCAAATATTTTGCATGCAGGGTGTACACAGTTTAGTATTTACTTCACTTTATTCATGTTATTTCGTGATGCGCTTGGGTAGCCTACAAGGAACCAACTCAACTCGGTCCTCCTAGCGACAACAAGTGCATCGCAACACCTACCCCCACCCCTCGGTGTGTCCCGTTACACGAGCCAAGGGAGGGTTGCTATTGGCCGGGTGAAACAGCTGTTTTCAAACTATTTGAATCCTATTGGTTAGGGGTTCGCGGGGCAATATTGGCTAGCCTCGTTGCAGGGTCCCAGTGAGAACTTTGTGAGTGGGAGAATTCCTTCTCAATTTTATCTCGAGAATAGCATTTGGTGCGTTTTGTGACTCACACATCGCAATGTGAGTGAAATCACTCACATGAGTGGGAACTTTCACGAATTTCGAGAATAAGGGTCCATGACCAACAAGGCAAAAAAACACTTTCGTAATCGTGATTACTTAAAATCATTATTTTGCTAAAATACTGACTCTGTGGGACAAACTACTTTATTCACAGCTTATAAAATGTTGATTTATGTGATAACATATCACGATAACATGACCAAATACGGTAGGCCCTACCTAATGCCAGTTGTGTGTAAATTGTCAACGTTGGCGTCCGTGCTCTCGCTTGACCTTGATGTGCGACAGCTTATCTGGTCCAACCTATATACGTTCCTCCTCTAACCCGGACTGCCGAGCAGACGTCGAGGAGAACGAAGCCGTTAGGCCTACACTAGCTCTCGAACCCTCCATCTGCTCTAACCAGCGGTATACGTGAGTTTTAGGGCAGAGCGGTCACCCACTCTACCCCTGACCACGCCCGATTCTGCTTAACTTCGGTGTTCGAATGGGAACCGGTTAAACGACCTCGGCTAAACTGCTGGCTTCTACCCCCTATTGTAGTAGGCTATAGTATAACATTTAGATTTTAGAGTGATAGCCATGTAACTAATAAAAATATTTGTCAACAAAGAAACTAAAAGACTCACATGTACACCAATAAATATTTACAATCTTAAATTGCAAGTAAAAATAACAGCAGAAATATACGGAATCAATGCAAGCAATGGTACTTGTTCATTACCATGGCAACGCACTTCATGCGCCCCCCCCCCCTACTTTCCTTTTCGGGGGGTCCCTATAATGAACAAGTACCCAATCAACTTATAATGTGGGAGAAATCAGCTCTCGACGTTCAGTCAACCTGTCTAGTCGTTCGTCACTTTTGGCTGTTGTAGGTTCCTCCACGCAGCATAGATTCCGCTTCTCGAGAATGTTTTGGTCTTAAGGGAGTACCTAGCCTAAGGATGTAGCCTACAACATATTACCAATGAACAATGCACTCACCCCACTTCTCCTCGATGTCATGGCTACGATGGGTGACCACGTATTATTGTGAGGGTTGTACCGCTCGGCACTCGACAGCTCCATGCAGTCGTCGCGACCTCCCACAGCGTAGATCAAGTTGTTAAAAACAGCACAGCCTGCAATACAACACAACTATTAAACCATAGTTAATAATAGAGGAATCCCAGGGGAAGGAAATGCGGGCGCAGGGATATACAGCCGAGAATTTGAGGCTTCCTACCCAGCTGGTGCTAATGGAAGCAATTATGATGGAGAAATCCGAGCAATAGTTGAAGCACTATTGAAACTATCAAAATCTGAAAACCGGAAAATTGTGATCCTATCCGACTCCAAGACTGCCATTGCAGCCATTGCAAATAGGGAGGAAACAGAACCCGAAATTAGACAATGTAAACTACAGATTCTACGACTCATGAATGATGGGAACAAAATTGTGCTACAATGGATACCGGCCCACTGTGGCATATATGGTAATGAGAAGGCCGACTACCTAGCCAAACAAGGTAGCAAAAAACAACAAGAAAGTAAAAAACTGTCACATAAATCTCTCAAATCTCACCTGCATGCGTCGACAGACAAAGCAGTCCGTAAGGAATGGCAAGAGAGAGGGGCAGAATAAACTGTGGGAAGATTACACTAGAATGAGGCCGACTGGTAAACGTAAGTGCTACAGTAGAAAAATAGAGACAGCTCAATTCCGGCTTCAAACAGGACACGACCTACTCGGAAAGCACCTCCATAGATTTGGAATTTTTGAATCTAGTGTCTGTCGGATGTGTGGAGCTGGGGAACAAGACAGGAAACATCTTTTTCAATGTACATATATAAAGCTTGAACGCGACAAAATGCCAAATGGCATGGATCGGAGCGAACAGGAGTCCTATCTCTACTGGCTAACTAGAAAACACATGATGACATGAATAATGTCAATTGTTGGCATATGAAAAGAAGATAATAGAGGAATATAGGATATGAAATTCAATGCCCCTCGATAATAGTGCATGTTAAATTGATTAGGCCTACTGATCGAAATTAATAAACCCTTTTTAATTCAAACTCGGTAAATTCAAATTTCTATTTAATTGAAACTAGTGACGAGGTCCTTAGGCCTACAGAATATTTGTTGTTGTTCCTCCTGCAGTTGATCAGGTTTTATTTCCTTAAATTCCTTTCAACGTCCAATTTCCTTCATTGTTATCCTTGTAATTCTGTTCCCTTCTCTTTCTCTCCCTCCTTAGTCTGCTCCCTCCTCTTCATCCTCTGCCTCATTCATGCTTCGATCTTCCATTGGCAGGTGTATAGGCTTTAGCTTCAACTGAAATACTTTGAGGTACTTTTCTCCCACTATCCCCGGGTCACCAAGACCATTCCACTGAACCACTGATCTTGCCATTGAGGAGAATTTGACCACATCCGTCTTAGCCAGATAGATGGCTCTAATCAATCCCTTACTTATTGAGTTCACCCCATCCCTCGTGGTTCTTCAAGATCCTATACAATTTATCCAATCGATCCCTCCTCCTTCCAAACACAAGTTTCTCCCAGCCCATTAACCATTAATGCTACACTTTTATAAATTCTTACTGGCTTCCCATAGGATAGGGCTTAACGTTTCTTCAAAAGGTATCGATTTTGGACTTTAAAGTTTAAATGAAATCCAATAATCAATAAAAAACAAAAAGATAACCACTGATAATAACAAACATCATGAAAATAGACTAACAGCTGCACACTTCACTTCACTCCAACAGGGCTACTTGGAAAATATACAATGGCCTAGTAGACCTACATAAAAAATGCAGGCATTTGAAAAGTTTATAAAAAAAGTATTTATTTTACCGTTAACCAAAAACCATATTCGATCAGAATAAGTGAGAATGGTATACTAACCGAGGTGTTTACGCCTGGTGGACATCGGTGAGACCGGGGACCACTTGTTCTGCCGCGGGTCGTATCGCTCGACCGTGTTCAACGGACACTGTCCGTCGGAGCCACCGATGGCGTACAAGAATCCTCCGAGGACCGCGACGGCGACGCCAAGCCTTCGCGTAGTCATGGGCGCCACCTTGCTCCACTTGTTCTCCTTGGGGTCGTACCTTGTAGGAGAAAACATACAAGTTGTAGGAGAAGTTGATTTAATCAAGAAATAGGCCGATGTACAATTATTGGCCCTTGCCCTATTTCACTAAAAAGCAAAATAGGCATTAAAAAAGTATTGTGGCAGCTGACATTCAGGGATTATCCCAATGCTACTCTAGGCAGAATGGGGGAGCTGAATAATGCCGAATGGAACAACGCCGACTCGATCGTGTGTAGTGTACGTAACTACCACGCTACTCTTTTGTGTTAGGAGCTAAAAAGGTTAGTAGGAAAATTGGAAGTACTACTTACACTACACACGAATACGATCGATTCGACGTTATTCCATTCGGCGTTATTCAGGCGTCCCGGCAGACTAACCGTTTGCCTGCTACTCCAATGACGTACATAAGCTTTGCGTAGCAAAGCGCTAGACGCTCAGTCTCCTATCCTTCCAAACGAGCGCTAGCGTAACAATTTGAAGCCTCTCGAGTAGGGAAAAATCACTTCACTGCAACATAGATACTTCATCTAGTTGAATGAACTAAGATGCAGTGGATTATTTGAACGTCGCGGGGATAAACAAATACGTAAACAAATGGCGGACATTTTAAATTTTGCTTCTATGTGTGAAAACGAGAAAAATTGTCATTACTTTCATAAAACAAACCCGTCCCGGGCCTAGGCCCAGATAAAGAAAATTATTTATAATACAACAGTGTAAGCCTTTAGTTCCATTAGGCTATAGAACTACATTCAATTAATGCTAACATTACACGTTTGACAAGCCCTAGGCCTCTCCTAGGCAACCCTAGACCTGCACGACCTGTTCAGACACATATTCCGCACAAATAACTAGTTTTGATTACTAAAAGCCTAATGCAGATAGACAATAGTATGATAGTCCACCAACTTGAATTGCTTTGTTCGGAAATCGGAGTAACTGAGAGATTTGAGGAAGAAAGACTGTTTTTCTTCAATAATAACGAGAAATCGCCATCTTGCGGTTTTGATTTTACACCGCTTGTTAACACAAAGGCTGTTAAATTTAAGGGTACGATACATTTAGACGGCGGTGGGTTTTTCCCTACTCAAGACAGGTTCAAATTGTTATGCTCCCCACGGCTATACTGTGTGTCTAGCGCTTAGCTTATATTATGTCATTGTGCTACTCACAGCTCCACTGCTACCTGCTTTTGATGTTACTTTTATTGTTGATTATTGTTGAATTATTTGGTAACACTTTCATATTTAGGCCACTATCATTCAACCATAGCTCACCTCTCCACATGGTTGAGACACTGTACTCCATCCTGCCCCCCGACCGCGTACAGAAACCCATCAAGGACGGCAACACCGACGCTGGTGCGACAAGAGGTAGTTGGGGCGACATCGCAAGACCACTGGTTTGTCTGAGGATCGTACCTTTCGATGCTGAGAAAAAACAGATTATTTTACTGTGCATATCAAATAGGGATGACTTCGGGTCCTCGGAAACCGGTTTGGAACCGGTTCCATTTCGATCCGGTTCCCCTTTTTTTGGAACCGGTTCTATTTTTAACCTTAAAGTTGCCAAGGGCCTAGGCACAGACGAGAATAAATGAGCCAGAAACACCCGTGGTTGCAAAATTCTTAGGCCTAGGCCTAGGCCCTATGAATGTTGCGTCACAATTTTGACCTAGGCTTAGCCTAGGCCCATGTGTTGTGTTATAATAACATTGCAGAACTTGTTAATAACATTTTAATCATTTTTACTAATTCTATTTTTCACTTTAAAGGTCACATATCCAACTTTATGAACGAAACGAAAGCAAAAAATCTTGTAGGCCATTTTTTGTTCAATGTTTCTCACTAAGCTACCTACAATGTTGGGACACGGCTCCGCCCCCTATCGAAATTCGAATCGTTTATCGCCCCGCCCATGTTTTCAATCGAATTAGCCCGCGCAGATTCAAATTTACGAAAATTGAGAAAGAAAAAATTGTGTAGGAACCGGTTCCGAACCGGACCCGGGCGCGGGTGGATCCAGTTTGGGATTTTTTGACCCGAAGTCATCCCTAATATCAATTAAGTTTACTTTTTGTTGTAGGCCCTAATCCTAGTCCAAGGCATAATTTGTTCTTTTAAAAATTGTCTAAAACTTTAGCCCTACTTGCCATTACTTTGTTGTTAAAATTGTGGCTGTTAGTTTTTGGATAGAGGCTTGCCAAGTGAAACTTATTTTAGGGAGTGCTAAATAGTGACAAAAAGGGTTTTTAAGTGATAAGTTCTTGGCCTCTTAAACCCGTTGAGATAGGACTGCCCGTCATGACCTCCGACAGCGTACAACAGATCGTTGATACAGCAACACCGACACCCACAACGCCGCTTACTCATTGGTGCTACCATTTTCCAGTCTGCAGACTGAGGGTCAAAACGCTCCACAGATGCAATTGCATCACCGCTGCACCATCCGCCCACTGGAATGAAATTGCAACTACTTTTAGGCCTGCACAATGTATTAATGTTTTTATCTTTATTCCTTGAAATAACACTGCAATTGATTGAACAGAACTTGAAATTATCTGACCTGCAAAGAGAACTTCGCCTCTCCTGGTGGGTTTCCTTGGCCGAGTTCTTGGGCCCTGCATAAGAGGGCGTTCTTGTGGCAACAGAAATAATTTTTTTCTTCATCGAAACCCGATCGCGACAAGCTTCATTTGCTTCTCACCAAAAAGTCTGAACCGACAGTCCCCACAAGAAACTTGGGGCTTAGCAGTGGGAAACGAACAAAGTTGCAAGACCTGTGCGAGGGGTTGCCTTCGGTCCGAGACATTGTAAATTCACCCAAGACATAACTGCGCTGAAACTTGTTCTTCAGAACGGACATTGAGTTTCATCGCTTTTAGATTATATCCACCAGCTGGCCAACAGGGAAACAGTAGAACTCTTCGCTTTCCATCACTTCTTGAAAGTTGTTGCGTGAATTTGTCGGCAATACGAAGCAATTCTCTGCATGAATGTGTGTCGGCAAAAGCTCTTATGCCGAGACAGTTTTGATGGGTTCAAGCTGCCGCTTTAAAAATTCACAACATATAATCCTGTATTTTCCGCTAATTTGAATAAACACAAGAATGGAAAAAAATTTTGA
>JAMZAV010012524.1:0-17781 GCA_024449915.1 Sweltsa coloradensis | reverse complement strand
AAAAAAAAAGAAAAACGTTTATTCATGAGAAATATTTCTTCGATTGTACCCAAAAACGTGGCAGGTCTAAGTTCAGAGATTTCAAAGGTCCCCTCCAATTTTCATCAAGATCGGATAAGCCGTTTTCCTGGTAGAGATTAACAAACAGACAGAAAAAAAAAAAAAACACCAGAGCTAAATTTTTTGGGGCCAGTGAAATTGAAGTCTTCGTTTCGCTCATAAAATTTAAAGATTGTGCCTATGTAGGCTACATCATTTTATTGATCATTTTGATATTGGCATGTGTTTAAATGTTTTCATAAATAATTATTGTTATACCATTTTTCAAAAAGCTGTCCATTATCTGGATTAATATAAATTTGAGAATCTGCATTGTCTATTTTGTTGTTATTGCACTTGTATCAAAACTAAATATTAATATTATGGCTATTGTTTTCGTGCTAATTTTTTTAAGTTAGTATGTATCCTTTATTTTAAATTCCTATTCCTAAAACAAATCCTTAATTTCCCCTATCCAAAGTTGGCCAGCAGTGATAGCTGCTATTGAAAAAAACGTAGCAGAGATGCATGCATAGGAATCCGTCCAGTCCCAATATGGCCCGCCGCTCCACCGCGCCGCAAAACTGGCTTCAGTCCAGCAGCCAGGTAAACATAGGCCCACCGCCCCTCCACCCACCCTAAAATACAACATCCTTGCATCACCCTTACCTTAATGGTCCATGTGAAATATGAACGTTGTACCCCCCACCCGTTTGGTCAAAAATCCGCCCAAATAGCACGAAAATATAGATAGATTTGAGACCTTTCTCACAGCCTTGTATGAAAACTTCACGGGGACTGGCGATTCTATAACTCTGACGGAGTTGGACCCGGGCGTTTTCTACGTTAATCGACTCGGTTGTAAGTGATCGACCAGTTGAGGTCAATATAATCCGTGACCAACCGGGGTCCGACCGGTCATATTTGTATAAAATGGGGGATGAAACCCTTTGGCCTACACGTAAACACAACCAGATTATTAACTTTCTCAAACGAATAACAACAGTATGCTCAAAGAAAACCTACCTTTAGTAAGGGCCTACCCCTAAAAGTCCTGTGCGTTCCCTTTTTTCATGAAATTATACCATTTAATTCCAATTTCTCCCCGATTGGAAATAATACACACATCTATGTCATTTCGAATATTTGACAACTGACTGCGAATCATTTGTTCACATTTGACCGTCCACGGCCATGTAAATCATACCTTTCGACCTCGACCAACAACAACCGGAACGATTACTGTTACTCCCGAGTCGGTCCCGTGACAGAGTTGAACCCGTGAAGTTACTGAATAGGGGCCCAGGAGATTTAATATATAGATATCTGAACAACTATAGTAGGCTAGATACGCAGTCTCCATATCCCGCCGCACAGGCGCGAGTGTACCAAATTGAAGCGTCAATCTCACCCATTCAAGATGGCGGTTTGGCGTTTTAATTTATGCTTTTTTAATGCAATAAAGTAGTTTACTGGATTGTTTGATATGGTTTTACCTTGTGCAGCATGGTATTGAACAAACAGAAACAATGCAAAGTTATTGCATAAGGGAATTTAGTAATCATTTGGTGTTAAAGTCTGATATGCTCACCTGCCAAACTGGCGGCCATCTTTAAAAAAAAATCGATTAATCGCTCCTATCTAATTAACATGCAAACTCACCCATTCAAGATGGCTTCCAATTGTACCGGAAGTGGACCACCGACGGCTGGTCTAGCCAATTATATAGGATGTCTATGATTTTATACCTTACTCACAGCCTTGTTACAAACAATCAAAGATCCAACAGACCTAATGATTGCTTTGTATGGGCCGTGTTAATATGTTTTTATTATTTTAAATTAATACTAACATTTTATAATTAAAAAGCTCATCCATCAACGCGACTAAAAAAAGCGTTTGATAAGCTTCCTAGTTATAGAACAATGAAGATGTAGGTAAACTTAGGGATGACATAGAGGTAGGCCTACTTGGATTTTGGACCATAAGAAATTCTATGAGCCTGAATATAGGAAAATGTAAATGGATGAGGTTTACAAGAAATAGGGGGGGGGGGGATAATGGAAGGGGAAGGCTATTCCTTGTTGGGGAAGAAGCTAGAAAGGGTAGAAGTCATAAAGTACCTGGGGGTATGGATTCATAGCAAACTAAAATGGGAGGAGCATGTGAAGAACGTAACAAAAAGGGGTTTCAGGGTACTGAAATTTGTGATGAGAACCCTGAAAGGGGCCAGTAGGGACCTAAGGGGACAAGCATACAAAACATTAGTGAGGCCCACACTAGAATATGCCGGAGCTGTATGGGACCCTTACAGGAAAGGGTAAATAATGGGAAATAGAGGCTGTGCAAAAAAGGGCAGTTAGGAGAGTGATGAACAAAGGGTTAACATGGACTGAAAAGATAGTAAACGGTAGGATCGAAAGATAATATGAAAGTGTCACTGGAATGATCAACGAACTTGGGTGGGATATAAACTAGAGGACAGAAGACGAAATGACAGATTGGGAAAGATGTACAGAGTATCCAGTAATAACGAAGGATGGGCGGAACTAAATAAGTGCTTAAAGGGGTATTTAACCGCTAAACTCAAAAAATATATTTCATTCAGGCTAACTAGTAATGAATTTAGCAACTAGGAAAACGCTTATGTCCCGCCGCGTTGTTGGATGAGCGTAATTGGTGCATTGACCTGCCATGTGTTATGCAGATTTTCTGTTGTTTTGTGAAAAAATTATTACTAAGTCGATTTTTTTAAATTAAATTAAATTAAATAAAAAATTAACTTTATTCTTTTATTTTTTCTTAATCGTAATTTTAAAAAAAGAAAAAAATCGTAAAATTGCTATTTTCATAACAAATAATTGTTTGATTGCGCTCAAATTTTACACGAATATAATAATTCATAAAATTAAGGTTCTGTAAAAAAATCATTACAATAGGATAAAGCATGTAGGTGTTATAAGTGAAAGAATTGTTAAAAAAAAAAAAACCCGTAAAATTTCGATTTTCATGAGAAATAATTTTTCGATTGTTCTCAAATTTCACACGAATATCTTAATTCATAAAATTAAGGTTCTGTAAAAAAATCATTAAAATCGGATTAAGCATGTAGATGTTATAAGTCGAAGAAATTTTTTAAAAATCGAAAAAATCGTAAATTTGCGATTTTCATTAGAAATAATTTTTCGATTGCGCTCAAAAACGTGGCAGTTCTAAGTTCAGAGATTTCGAAGGCCCCCATAAAATTTCATCGCAATTGGAGTATTGGTTTAGCCGGAATCGTGTGGACAAACAGACAAAAATACACAAAAAAAAAACATTCCGGATTTTTTTCTCCAGTGAAGTGAAATGGAATCTTCGCTTCGCTCGCTACGCTCGCTACGCTCATCCAATTAACAGAAAAATTATTGGGGCCACCATGACCTCCCAAAAAATTGTCAAACATGACATTTTTCGAGCTAGGTCCCATCGGCAAAAATCTCCCATAAGAAATAACTTATGGGGACGATCTTTATGCCCCGTGGCCTCGGAGGATTTGGACCCAAAAAAATTATTGGCCACTATTGACGTACTCGAGAGCCTGTTCTGTAAATTATCTGATTTGTTTTGTTTTGTAATTTAATTTGGCCAAGTGGTTTGGTCAAAATATGCTGATTACGAAGAAGGGGTGTTATTTTGGAATGCATATTTTTGCATGTTAGAGGGTATATTTGGGCACAGTTTCAAGACACGATGTTAAAAAGGGGCATTTTAGATTGGTACTATGCTCTAGTATCTATGTGGACCAAAAAAGAAGCAGATTAAAGCCGATTTAGGAAATTTTCCAAAACACCAATTTTCGCCAATTTCTGGATCAAAAAAATTCAAAAATTCGGGTTAAATCCAGTGTTGTAAAGTAACTGAGTAAAAGTAATTGAGTAAAAGTAATTAGTTACTTTTTGAGTAATTGAATTACTATTTCAATTACTTTTATTTTAAGGTAACTGTAACTGTAACTGAATTACTTTTAAAAGTAATTATACTCAGTTTTCAGTTACTTTTTAACAGTTACTTTTGTCAACCATTCTTGTTTACAGTTCAGTAATATAAAAATAAAAATAATATCACAACGTCTGAAACTAAAACAATATTTTTTTTTGCACCTCTAGTATGGAACGAGATTTTTCTGCTAACTCAACTTGCATTCCTATTGCTGAATTTGTCTTGGTCAACATGACAACAATAAATCAAAGCAACTGCTAGTTGCAACAAAAGATTGCCAATTCCTTTAAATTCTACTCTTCCGCTTCGCGAACGCTTTTTCCAGTCGCGTTATGGATGAGCTTTTTTAATATTTCTGTCCAATGATTACGTTTTTTAGTGGGATCTCATTACTTTTTCTATAGTTACTTGATATTACTTGTTAATTATACACGTGTAAAAGGCTTATATTAAAACCTTTATTTCTATGAATTTTGACCAACATTTTCAACTTTTTCTTTCAAAAGGCACTACATCACCATAATCTTAATGTCAATGTAAAATATGAACGTTGTAGCCCTACCCGTTCGGTCAGAATCGTCCCAAATGTCACGAAAATATTGTATTATGAACCGGGAAAAAAATCGTAAAAGTACGATTTCTATGAGAAATATTTCTTTAAATGTCTCTAAAATCATAAATCATATAATTTTAGCGATTTTAAACGTTCCCATAAAGTTTCATTGCGATCGAAGTAGCCGTTTGCCAAATATAGAAATAAAACGTAAAAGTAGCCTACTATAATCATAAGAAATATTTGATCAATTGTACTCAAAATCGTGGAAAGTCTAAGTTCAGAGATTTTGAAGGTCCCCTTAAATTTTTATCAATATTGCATATGCCGTTTTTTGGGGGATCAGTGAAATTGAAGTCTTCGCTTTGCTCATCCAATTAAATAAGTGTCTGCAGAATCAAAGATAGTGAATTAAAAACCAACCCATCAGAAGATTAAACAGTAGATTGTATTGAATTTAGTTTCATTCCTTCAGGAGTAAATATTTGTTGCACTTTTTTATGTTGGCATTTTGGCAAAAACCAAGCTGACAGCTGACACTACACAGTGCATGCTTCTTAGTTTTTCCTATTATTCTTACAGCTTTTTTTGCATGACAAAGATCCGATGAAAATGGTTTTAAATGTATTACCCCACACTATTAATCCATAGCTCAAATGTGACTCAATCAGGGCATAGTATACTATCAATAGCAAATTCCTATCTGAATGTTTTTATTTTACGTAGTATACATATATAATATTAGAGCTTATTTAATTTGCTACATAATCAGAATGGATGTCCCACGATAAGCAGTTGTCAATGTAGAGTCCTCAGAACTAGGCCTAATAATAATAATAATAATAATAATAATAATATAATAATTAATGTAATGTCTTCACCACATAACCTGATACAAATAATTTGCTCTTCCATATTTTTCTAATTATCATTAACAGATTAGTTGGTTTCACCCACTATGCTACATCGTTAAAACTAATAAAAACGATATTTTCTAATGTTGCAATTTATTTTCATGAGCAAGGGTTGGTGGTTGCATCATCTGTACTATTATTATTATAATTACAATTATTATTAATATAACTAAAAAATATTAATTGTTTTGTTCCATAATGAGTAGTAGTAATGAAGGATAAAAACAGTTTGAGTAATAATTTTTTGTAAAAAAAATCTGTTCGTCACGCTGTTAGTAATGCATTTTTAAGAAAGTAACTCAAAAAGTAACTCAGTTACTTCATAAAGTAACTGTAACTGTAACTCAATTACTTTGGCAATAAAGTAACTGTAACTGTAACTGAATTACTTTCGCAAGCAAGTAACTGTAACTGTAACTGAATTACTTTACAAAAGTAACTTTTACAACACTGGTTAAATCACAGTTACAAGATATAATTTTTAAAACGGTCATTAAAAAAAAAAAAATGGGGTTTTTAGCCCCTTTTAAATAGCTACTTACTAGGAAAACGCTAAAGTCCCGCCGCGTTGATGGATGAGCGGTTTTTTGTAAGTTTTTGTTTGCGTTTTTTGCGTTTGTTTGCACTTTTCCTTTGCAAGTGCTTTTTGAATGCATTGTAGGTGATTGTTGTCAAGTTTCTATTGTTATACTTGTTAATTGGTATTATAAACCTCAAAAAACTCATATTAAAACCTTTGATTCTGTAGATTCTGACTAAATTTTTCAATTTTTTCTTTCAAAAGGTACTACATCACCATAACCTTAATGTCCATGTGAAATCTGAACGTTGTAGTCCCACCCGTTTGGTTAGAATCGGTCCAAATGTGACGAAAATATCGCACTAAAAATTGAAAAACTAATATAAGAACCTTTATTTCTATGGATTCTAGCTTACTTTTTCAACTTTTTCTTTAAAAAGGTACTTTATCACCATAACCTTAATGTCCATGTAAAATATGAACGGTGTAGCCCCACCCGTTTGGTCAGAATCGGCCCAAATGACACGAAAATATCGCATTAAAAATCGAAAAAAATCGTTAAAGTACGATATTTACGAGAAATATTTCTTCGATTGTACCCAAAAACAATACACCTCTAAGTTCAGAGAAAACGAAGGTCCCCTCAAATTTTCATCAAGATCACATATGCCGTTTGCCCGGAATCGAGCGAACAAACAGACGGAACAACAAAAAAACAAAAACAAAACAAAACAAAACATTGGAGCTAAATTTTTTTGGGGGGTCAGTGAAATTGAAGTTTTCGCTTCGCTCGCTACGCTCGCTACGCTCATCCAACAATGAATAGGTGTTTGGCCTCTCGCCTTCTTTGTTGAAACTTACTAGGAAAACGCTAAAGTCCCGCCGCGTTGATGGATGAGCGTTTTTTTTGTAAGTTTTTTTTTGCGTTTTGTGCGTTTGTTTGCACTTTTCCTTTGCAAGTGCTTTTTGAATGCATTGTGGAGGTGATTGTTGTCAAGTTTCTATTGTTATTTGTTAATTGGTATTATAAACTTCAAAAAAACTCATATTAAAACCTTTATTTCTGTAGATTCTGACTAATTTTTTCAACTTTTTCTTTCAAAAGGTACTACATCACCATAACCTTAATGTCCATGTGAAATCTGAACGTTGTAGCCCTACCCGTTTGGTCAGAATCGGCCCAAATGTGACAAAAATATCGCACTAAAAATTGAAAAACTAATATTAAAACCTTTATTTCTATAGATTCTAGCTAACTTTTTCAACTTTTTCTTTCAAAAGGTACTACATCACCATAATCTTAATGTCCATGTGAAATATGAACGTTCTAGCCCCACCCGTTTGGTCAGAATCGGCCCAAATGTCACGAAAATATCGCACTAAAAATCGAAAAAAATCGTAAAAGTACGATATTTATGAGAAATATTTCTTCGATTGTACCCAAAAACAATACACCTCTAAGTTCAGAGAAAACGAAGGTCCGGTCAAATTTTCATCAAGATCGCGTATGCCGTTTGCCCGGAATCGAGCGAACAAACAGACGGAAAAACAAAAAAAAAAAAAAACACCCGAGCTAAATTTTTTGGGGGGTCAGTGAAATTGAAGTCTTCGCTTCCGCTCGCTACGCTCGCTCGCTCATCCAATAATGTGACAATACCATGTTGACAATACCTTAGAGCATGGATAGCTGGATGAGCGTAGCGAGCGTAGCGAGTGAAGCGAAGACTTCAATTTCATTGACCCCCTAAAAAATTTAGCTCGGGTGTTTTTTTTTGTTTTTCTGTCTGTTTGTTCGCTCGATTCCGGGCAAACGGCATATGCGATCTTGATGAAAATTTGAGGGGACCTTCGTTTTCTCTGAACTTAGGTGTATTGTTTTTTGGTACAATCGAAGAAATATTTCTCATGAATATCGTACTTTTACGATTTTTTTCGATTTTTAGTGCAATATTTTCGTGACATTTGATCCGATTCTGACCAAACGGGTGGGGCTACAACGTTTATATTTCACATGGACATTAGGATTATGCTGATGTAGAACCTTTTGAAAGAAAAAAATGAAAAAGTTAGCCAGAGTTCATAGAAATAAAGGTTTTAATATAAGTTTTTCAATTTTTAGTGCGATATTTCAGTCACATTTGGGCCGATTCTGACCAAACGGGTGGGGCTTCAACGTTCAGATTTCACATGGACATTAAGGTTATGGTGATGATGTACCTTTTGAAAGAAAAAGTTGAAAAAGTTATCCAGAATCCACAGAAATTAAGGTTTTAATATGAGTTTTTTTAGGTTTATAATACCAATTAACAAGTAACAATAGAAACTTGACAACAATCACCTATAGTCCATTCAAAAAGCACTTGCAAAGGAAAAGTGCAAATAAACGCAAAAAACGCAAACAAAAAACTTACAAAAAAACGCTCATCCATCAACGCGGCGGGACTTTAGCGTTTTCCTAGTTGGTAGAGGAAGCAAGCCAACGCTAGCGACCGCCGCGAAACGGACCAACATCGAAACGAGGCAAACAACGTGACTGAGGTCAATGCGGCGCGGTAATTCAATAAGTCTGCATAGGAACGGTGCACATTGGCTTTTTTGTAACGCAAAGTTGAACATTTTCGATGCATGCATATATTTACACTGTTTACAAGTGTTTATTGGATGAGAGAAGCGAAGACTTCAATTTCACTTTGACCCCCCAAAAAATTTAGCTTTTCGGGGATTTTCTTTTGTTTTTTGTTTTGTTTTTCTTGTTTTTTTTTGTTTTTTGTCTGTTTCGCTCTTACGGGCAAAGCATATGCGATTTCTGATGAAATTTTGAGGGGACCTTCGAAATCTCTAACTAGAGGGTGATTGTTTTGGGTACAATGTTAAAATATTTTCATGGAATTGACTTTTACGATTTTTTCCGATTTTAGCGATATTTCGTGACATTTGGGCGATTTGCCCAAACGGGGGGGGCTACGACGTTCATATTTCACATGGACATTAAGGTTATGGTGATGTATTGCTTTTAGAAAGAAAAGTTGAAAAGGTTAGCCAGAATCCATAGAAATAAAGCTTTTAATATTATAAGTTTTTTGATTTTTTGTGCGATATTTTCGTGCCATTTGGTCCGATTCTGACCAAACGGGCGGGGCTAGAAAGTCATATTATATATGGACATTAAGGTTAAGGTGTTGTAGTATCTTTAGAAAACAAAAGTTGAAAAAGGTAGCCAGAATCCATAGAATAAAGCTTTTAATATAAGTTTTTTACGATAAATAATACCAATTGACAAGAAAACAATAGAAACTTGACAAAAATCACCTACAATGCGTAGGCAGCAAAACAAAGCACTTTCAAAAGTAAAGATATCCCACGCAAACTAAAAACTTAAAAAAGCTCATCCCATCAACGCGGCGGAACTTTAGCGTTTTTCCTAGTTAGTACATACAACAATAAATTCCTAAATAATAAATACAATAAGACTCAGATAGCCTTTCAAAGTGAAATAAACTGTTGGATAAACCTTTCAAATTATTTTTTCCCCCCCCACTGAAACTCAGTTTTGTTTGGGGACTGAGTGGGTAGATCCTAAATTCTAATTACGAATTTATTTATTTGTTTATTAAGTGTTAAAAAAATAGGCATATATACTTTCTTGCTTTCTTCTTCCATATTTTCTTTTCTACTACTAACCATTTATGAAGTACCTATATGTACTAATGTATACATTTTGGATGAGCGAAGCGAAGACTTCAATTTCACTGACCCCCCCAAAAAAATTTTCTCAGTTTTTTTTCTGTTTGTTCGCTCTCTATCTGGCAAACGGCATATGCGATCTTGATGAAATTTTGAGGGGACCTTCGAAATCTCTGAACTTAGAGGTGTATGGTTTTGGGTACAATGAAGAAATATTTCTCATGAATATCGTACTTTTACGATTTTTTTCGATTTTTAGCGCGATATTTTCGTGACATTTGGGCCGATTCTGCCCAAACGGGTGGGGCTACGGACGTTCATATTTTACATGGACATTAAGGTTATGGAATGTATTTCTTTTAGAAAAGAAAAAGTTGAAAAAGTTTGCCAGAATCCATAGAAATAAAGCTTTTAATATAAGTTTTATGATTTTTTGTGCGATATTTTTTGTGCCATTTGGGCCGATTCTGACCAAACGGGCGGGGCTAGAAAGTTCATATATACATGGACATTAAGGTTAAGGTGTTGTAGTACCTTATGAAAGAAAACGTGAAAAAGTAAACCAGAACCCTAGAAATAAAGCTTTTAATATAAGTTTTTTTACGATAAATAATACCAATTGACAAGAAACAAAAGAAACTTGATAACATTTTACCTACAATGCGTAGGCAGCAAAACAAAGCACTTTCAAAAGTAAAGATATCCCACGCAAACTAAAAACTTAAAAAGCTCATCCATCAACGCGGCGGAACTTTAGCGTTTTCCTAGTTAGTACATACAACAATAAATTCCTAAATAATAAATACAATAAGACTCAGATAGCCTTTCAAAGTGAAATAAACTGTTGGATAAACCTTTCAAATTATCTTTTCCCCCCACTGAAAATCAGTTTTGTTTTGTGACTGAGTGGGTAGATCCTAAATTCTAATTACGAATTTATTTATTTGTTTATTAAGTGTTAAAAAATAGGCATATATACTTTCTTGCTTTCTTCTTCCATATTTTCTTTTCTACTATAACCATTTATGAAGTACTTATATGTACTAATGTATACCATTTTTGGATGAGCGAAGCGAAGACTTCAATTTCACTGCCCCCCCAAAATTTTACTCGTTTTTTTTTTCTCTCTGTTTGTTCGCTCACTACCGGAAGCAAACGGCATATGCGATCTTGATGAAATTTTGAGGTTACCTTCAAAATCTCTGAACTTAGAGGTGTATTGGTTTGGGTACAATCGTAGAAATATTTCTCATGAATATCGTACTTTTACGATTTTTTTCGATTTTTAGCGCGATATTTTCGTGACATTTGGGCGATTCTGCCCAAACGGGTGGAGCTACGACGTTCATATTTCACATGGACATTAAGGTTATGGTAATGTTTTGCTTTTAGAAAGAAAAAAGTTGAGAAAGTTAGCCAGAATCCATAGAAATAAAGCTTTTAATATAAGTTTTTTGATTTTTTGTACGATATTTTCGTGCCATTTGGGCCGATTCTGACCAAACGGGCGGGGCTAGAAAGTTCATATTATTATACATGGACATTAAGGTTAAGGTGTTGTAGTACCTTATGAAAGAAAACGTTGAAAAAGTTAGCCAGAATCCATAGAAATAAAGCTTTTAATATAAGTTTCTTACGATAAATAATACCAATTGACAAGGAAACAAAAGAAACTTGAAAACAATCACCTACAATGCGTAGGCAGCAAAACAAAGCACTTTCAAAAGTAAAGATATCCCACGCAAACTAAAAACTTAAAAATGCTCATCCATCAACGCGGCGGAACTTTAGCGTTTTCCTAGTTAGTACATACAACAATAAATTCCTAAATAATAAATACAATAAGACTCAGATAGCCTTTCAAAGTGAAAATAAACTGTTGGATAAACCTATAAAATTATCTTTTCCCCCCACTGAAAATCAGTTCTGTTTTGTGACTGAGTGGGTAGATCCTAAATTCTAATTACGAATTTATTTATCTGTTTATTGGATGAGCGTAGCGAGCGTAGCGAGCGAAGCGAAAACTTCAATTTCACTGACCCCCCAAAAATTTAGCTCCAATGTTTTTTTTTTTTTTTTTTTTTTCTGTCTGTTTGTTCGCTCGATTCCTGTCAAACGGCATATGCGATCTTGATGAAAATTTGAGGGGACCTTCGTTTTCTCTGAACTTAGAGGTGTATTGTTTTTGGGTACAATCGAAGAAATATTTCTCATGAATATCGTACTTTTACGATTTTTTTCGATTTTTAGTGCGATATTTTCGTCACATTTGGGCCGATTCTGACCAAACGGGTGGGGCTACAACGTTCATATTTCACATGGACATTAAGATTATGGTGTTGAAGTACCCTTTTAACGAAAAAGTTGAAAAAGTTAGCTAGAATCTATAGAAATAAAGGTTTTAATATTAGTTTTTTCAATTTTTAGTGCGATATTTCGTCACATTTGGACCGATTCTGACCAAACGGGTGGGACTACAACGTTCAGATTTCACATGGACATTAAGGTTATGGTGATGTAGTACCTTTTGAAAGAAAAAGTTGAAAAGTTAGTCAGAATCCACAGAAACAAAGGTTTTAATATGAGTTTTTTGAGGTTTATAATACCAATTAACAAGTATAACAATAGAAACTTGACAACAATCACCTACAATGCATTCAAAAAGCACTTGCAAAGGAAAAGTGCAAACAAACGCAAAAAAACGCAAACAAAAAACTTACAAAAAACGCTCATCCATCAACGCGGCGGGACTTTAGCGTTTTCCTAGTTAAGTGTTAAAAAATAGGCATATATACTTTCTTGCTTTCTTCTTCTATATTTTCTTTTCTACTATAACCATTTATGAAGTACCTATATGTACTAATGTATACATTTTTGGATGAGCGAAGCGAAGACTTCAATTTCACTGACCCCCCAAAAAATTTAACTCGTTTTTTTTCTGTCTGTTTGTTCGCTCTCTACCGGGCAAACGGCATATGCGATCTTGATGAAAATTTGAGGGGACCTTCGAAATCTCTGAACTAAGAGGTGTATTGGTTTTGGGTACAATCGAAGAAATATTTCTCATGAATATCGTACTTTTACGATTTTTTCCGATTTTTAGCGCGATATTTTCGTGACATTTGGGCCGATTCAGACCAAACGGGTGGAGCTACGACGTTCATATTTCACATGGACATTAAGGTTGGTGTGTTTTGCTTTTAGATAGAAAAAGTTGAAAAAGTTAGCCAGAATTCATAGAAATAAAGCTTTTAATATAAGTTTTTGATTTTTTGTGCGATATTTTCGTGCCATTTGGGCCGATTCTGACCAAACGGGCGGGGCTAGAAAGTTCATATTATACATGGACATTAAGGTTAAGGTGTTGTTGTACCTTATGAAAGAAAACGTTGAAAAAGTTAGCCAGAATCCATAGAAATAAAGCTTTTAATATAAGTTTTTTACGATAAATAATACCAATTGACAAGAAACAAAATAAACTTGATAACAATCACCTATAATGTGTAGGCAGCAAAACAAAGCACTTGCAAAAGTAAAGATATCCCACCAAAACTAAAAACTTAAAAAAGCTCATCCATCAACGCGGCGGGACTTTAGCGTTTTCCTAGTTATTATAATCACATTCCCAGTATCACCAGGTAACACTTATTGTTAACGTTGATGATTGGCACTATCGGGTACTCAATGCTGAGTGGAATTTACTTCTGCTGTAATAACTTTATTGATTTAGTAAAATTTTACTTTTAGAAAATACTCCTGACAACTCCTAAAATATGAATGAAAATAAAATACAAATACAAACCAAAACAGCTAGCTTATATTACTATTTCAAATATTTACTTAAAGGGGCTAAAAACCCCAAAAATTATTTTTTACCACGTGATCTATAGCTCAATACTACACTTAAATGACCGTTTAAAAAATTACATCTTTTAACTGTGATTTAACGCAAATTTTTTAATTTTTTGATCCAGAAATTGGCGAAAATTGGTGTTTTGGAAAATTTCCTAAATCGTCTTTAACCTGCTTCTTTTTTGGTCCACATAGATACTAGAGCATAGTACCAATCTAAAATGCCCCTTTATAACATCGTGTCTTGAAACTGTTCTTAAATATACCTCAAACACGCAAAAATATGCATTCCAAAATCACACCCCATCTTGGTAATCAGCATATTTTGACCGAACTACTTGCCCAAATTACAAAACAAAATAAACAGAATTTACAGAAAAGGCTGTCGAGTACGTCAATAGTCGCCAATTTTTTTTGGATCAAAATCCTCCAAGGTCACGGGGCATACAGATCGTCCCCATGTTACTTCTTATGGGAGATTTTTGCCGATGGGACCTAGCTCGAAAAATGTCATATTTGACAATTTTTTGGGAGGTCATGGTGGCCCTAATAATTTTTCTGTTAATTGCTTAATTCATTACTATTAGCCTGAATGAAATATATTTTTTGAGTTTAGCGGCTAAATACCCCTTTAAAGCGGCTATTACCTCAAAAAATTATTTTTTACCAGATAATCTATAGCATACACTTCTACACTAAAATGAGTGTTAAATATTTTTTATTTGTTACTGTGATTTTACACGAATTTTTCGATTTTCTTGAAACAGAAATTTGCGAAAATTGGTGTTTTGGAAAATTTCTTAAATTGGCTTTAACCTGCTTCTTTTTTTCCATGTAGATACTACTAGAGCATCGTACCAATTTAAAATGACCCTTTATAACATCGTGTCTTGAAACTGTGCACAAATATACTCTCAAACACACAAAAATATTCATTCCAAAATCACACCCCTTCTTGGTATAAAAAGCATATTTTGACCGAACCACTTGCCCAAATTACAAAACAAAATATAGAGAATTTACAGAAAAGGTTGTACAGTACGTCAATAATGGCCAATATTTTTTTGGATAAAAATCCTCCAAGGTCATGTGCAGTAAGATCGTCCTCATGATATTTCTATTGGGAGATTTTTGCCGTTGGGACCTACCTCGAAAAATACAAAGTTTGACATTTTTTTCGGGTTATGGTGAACCCAATAATTTTTCTGTTAATTGCAAAATTCATTACTAGTTAGCCCGAATGAAATATTTTTTTGAGTTTAGCGGGTGAATACCCCTTTAACTGTAGTTCGTTGTTGTGTCTGCATCTATGTAATTAGATTTATTTAGTAGTCTTCCTTTGTAAATCATTTTTTTATTGAATAGGGTAGAAGTTAAATAAAAAAAAAAAGATAGCACTTGTTGATTTGTGTATTTTATAGGCAATGTCTACAGTGTAAGCTATGATTATTAATTAGGCCTAGTAATAAAAAATAAAAAAAGTTGAAATCAAGAATATTGGGTTCAGCTTGTCATGCATATGACCCCGGGAAAAATAATTGGCAAAGTGTTTGTTTTCGAGCTAGGTTCCATTGGCAAAAATCAACAATAAGAAAATTAGTAACAATGCGACGATTTTGAGGCCCCGTGACCCTGGAGGATTTTGGTAAAAAATTATTGGTCATTATTGACATACTCGAATATTTTAATGTGTATACAATTATTATATTATATGACGTAGGGCCTACATATAATTAAAAAAGAAAAAAAAACTATCTCAAAATGCATACTCTGAATCTAATAACGCCTATCCCAAAAACGAATAAGGTATCATTCTTAAAACACTTTACACATTGAATGTAAGACTGAACAGTGAAATGCCCAGAATTCAATGCATAGTTTAGTTTAGATTATTTATTCACTTTGATCATACATTTTAGCAACATGACTTATCTTTGATTTTAGGTAAGATATACTTCTCAGAGTGTGAATCACTATAGCTAGTCTATTTTACATCATAATTGAATTTACAACAGTATAAATTAGGCAATGTGAAATAGAATTAAAAATAAAATTAATGGTAATATGCAGTAAATGATATTAATAATAAAGTAATATTATGTAATATAATCTAATCTCTGGTACCATGGTAAGTTATAGTAATAGTTAGCATTAGTGATTGATTATTGTTGGTGCATTTGATCATTGTGGGTGACGTGATGAATGGGAATAGTTAGGTAATCTTCAAGATTGTAAAATATATTTTCCTGTAGGAATGCATTAAGTTTAGTTCTAAAACTAGTATCATTTACGGTATTATAACATGGAGGGACAGATTGTTAAATATTATTGAGGCTAAGTAAATGGGTCCTTTTGAAAATTTACTTGAGCTATGAGATGTGATGTGAATGATGATTGGGATCTTGTACTAATTCTTCATTTGTATCTTCTTTGAGTTATTTGGTCTAAGTAAGCAAAATAAGCAAATACCTAGGCATGCAATATTGTAGAATCAATTTAAAAGGTAGGGGCCTATATCGAACTGTTTATCCCATTTACAAGTCGGCTATCTTAGGCCTAATATATATATATATATATATAGGAATTGTATTGTATGTACTGATAATCACTTGTAGACAGTGTAAATGTATGCATACCTTGAAAATGGCCAAGTATTTGCGTTTTAATAAAGCCAATGTGCACCGTTCCTATGCAGACTCATTAAATTACCGCGCCGCCTTGACCTCAGTCACGTGGTTTGCCGCGTTTCGATGTTGGTCCGCCTCGGGATGACGTCATTCTCACTCTACCAACTATCCATGCTCTAAGGACAATACATGGAAATATGAAAGGGAAACCTGGAACACTGATGTAGGGAAGTTCTCCTTCTTAGCAAGGACAGTTGTGGATTGGAATGGGCTGACAGAAGGGATAGTAGGGGAAAAAGCAGTAAAATCATTTAAGAATAGGCTGAAACAACTGCCGAACGATGAACCTGCTTGCGAGAGTGAAGAGGAAGAGCAATAAACAGAAAAAGGAACAAGGGGAAGAAAGATGGAAGAAGGGGAGACAACTATGCGTGATTTAGAAGGAACAGTAAGAAAATGAACCTACTACCGACATTGGTCAGCAGTAGGATGAAACAACAACAACAACAACAACAAACAACAACAACACAACAATCAGCTGGCAATATATGGCAGCACTAAATTTCAAACTGCCTGCTACTAGGTGAAGGAACTTTTAAAAAACGTTCCACTTTCTCGGAACTTAATCTTCTTTAGTGTTCAGGAACTTTCCAGTGATCAAGTTCATATTTTCAGAGATTTTTTTTTAAGCTCTAAATAAAACGTTCCAGTAACAATCAATTAAGTAGGCTATTTTGCACAAAACACCCATTTTCAATATTCTTTAGCAAACCATTTCATACGCATACCATATTATCATGATTCATATGACCATACCGCTCTAAATCTATCTTCGTCTCATCGGAACGCTTTGTCCGTGAGTCACAATGTAAATACCGGCCACTGATGGCCATAAATTACAGTTTGATGGGGGTGCCTGATGATGAGAACGCGGAGTCGTGGATTTTTCCAGACTGTATGATTGGAAATGGGGGTTTAATTTGGGGAATAGCGGATCATCCGCCAGATAATTGTACAGTATGATGTGGGTGGGGGCAAAAATAAGTTTACAGTAGGAACGGTTTGGTTATTCCCGTCTCTTCTTGGCGGGCGGTGGAAGACCTCCTTGGAACATCGGGGGTCGCTTTCGGTTGAGATGACGAGGTGGTATGGTGAGAGGTGTTCTGATTGCTGATATAGGTCTAATATATATGTCGTTTGGGCTCGGAAGGAACTGTGTCTGCGCCTATGGTCGGATTTCTTCTGTCTGGTAGGTCGACGTATGTAGAATGTTCGGGAGACATCACGGAGGTGCTCGGCTATTGATGCCATTTCTAGGTCTTCGTGGAGAAGGTGGATGGGAGTTTTGCACGGGGCGAAGGACACCATTCGCAAGATTCTATTCTGTAGCCGTATAGTGAATCAAGATTGCTGAGTGTCACACCGGACCACACTGGGCATGCATAGGCGATGGCCGGTCGGAGAATCTGTTTGTAGACGGACAGACGGTCAGATAAATCAATTTGCGGGGAAGTAAGTAGAGGGCGTAGGGCTGCCGCTTTTTCAGTGACTTTGCGGTGGATGTTTTGAATGTGGTTGCACCTGTAGAGACTGCGCCTCAGATCTCTAGCT
>JAMZAV010012523.1:0-18434 GCA_024449915.1 Sweltsa coloradensis | reverse complement strand
TTTTTTAAATTTTCTTTTTTTTTTTAAAAATTTTTTTTTTTTTTTTTTTGGAGTTTAATGTTTTTTTCCGCATTTTTGAGCTAGTAATTTTTTTTCTTTTTTTTTTTTTAAGTTCCCACCCCCGGCAAAGAAACACTTTTTTTCGGGTGGTTACCTGACCACCTTTTTTAAAATTTTAAAATTTGCGACGTTTTGCTGTCCACGGGCCTGTTTCCAATATTTATAACAAAGTGGCGAAGCGAATGAGGTTTTCTGTTACGCTCTCTCGATCGGGCCTTGGCCGTGAGTTTGTCCAATGTATGTATGTAAAATGTATGTTGTATTTTAAATGTCTGTCTTTTCCAGGTCTACGGCCGAAGGGCCCAAATAGATTGGGGCTGAAATTTTAAACAACACCCTAACCAGGTACTGAAACTGCTAACAAAATGAGCAATATCTTTGCGATTTAAGCTCACAAGAAATAAAAATGTAAAAATGTGAACTTAGATTGAAAAATGTTTCAATACCCTTTTAGTAAAATAGAACACACCGTGAAAGTTTGGATCAGATAAACCCAAAGTAAGTTTTTTTTATTGTTTTGTTTTTATTTTTCGTCATTTGTAAATGATGCTGGGCCATTGCTGGCTATCAAGGATACTATTAAACTTCGTTTGGGCTGGTGAGATCTACAAGAAACATGCGACGAAATTTTATCTCGCAAACTCAGGGGTAAAGGGTCCCAAGTAGAAAAGTGATGGCGATCTTATGGCGAGTTTTGTAACATCGCCATCAGTTGAGCTGATGGCCCAGCACGGCGATGGCTTATGGCCCGCTTATGGGGTTGGCCAGGCGCCCAAAAACTTTGCCTAACAACGCGCCGTTTAGGGGCCCATAAGGGGCCCCCACTGTAAAAAAAACCAGCAGTTTTCGAAAAATACTGTGCTGCTTTTTTTTGGGGGCAACGGCCCGCTTAGGGCCATAGCCGGCAAAACACATTTTGCCATCAGTTTGCCGCTTAGGGTCCACAGGCGGGCCGCTTAGAAATCCACAGTTGCTTCATTTTTGTCACAGCGGGATGTTTACGGCCCGGGGGGTGGAATGTTTGGGGAACACTAGCACCATCTAGTGAGACCGAGGAAGTCACGCACACAAAAAAAAATATGAACGACAAAATTTTTTAAAAATTATAACTTTTCAATTGTGCGAGCATTTCTTTTTCTATAAACTGTGTGCAAGAGAAAAATTTTCAAATTAAAAGAGAGAGTGATTGGGGGACTACAAAAATTTTATCGCCCAAAACCCCGTATCAAAACCCCCAACCCTCTGCCCGGGACTCTGGAACGCTGACCGCTACCCACCGGTCACTGCTAGAAATGGGCCAGCTACCTTATGAAGATGTACCCGCGTGTAGCTTTTGGGGAACGTCTTTTCAACATTTCGTCCCCTTGTTTACTGGAACTAAATAAATGCCATCTCAGGTTGTTCATCAAATAAAGATTCAATAATTATGTTTTAAAATTTGATTTGTTTTAAGCGAGGCCTACTCTTGTTAAATATTTAAATTGAAAAAAGAGAATCATCCCCATATTCAAAATGGTATAAATTAAATTGACGGAAAGTGATTAGGAGCTCAGGTTGGATTTGCATTTATTTTTTATTTTTACAAGTCAAAAAAGGGAAGACGGACAGACAGTAAAGTAATCGCTAAATTTAAGCCTTTTTTCCTACTTTGATATAGGCCACCCCAAAAATATTCCCTACGGCCATTTTTTTTTGATCCCCTAAAAAAAAAAAAAAACGGTATAGTTTTATCAATTTGATCATCTGACTTTTTCAAAACATTTTTTTTTATTTTTGGGTTAATAGTAATTACAGAGAAAGAATTAATATATCCCGGGATATATCCCTGCTCAAAAATTTTGGGGGGGGGGGTTTGAAGGATGTTTTTTATTTTATTAGGCCCTACTTGAAAAGTTTGTCGTTAAAAATCTTGCACTTTCTTCCCCCTTTTCGTACCGGGGGAAAAAAAAAAATTCGAAAGTGCCATTTTTAAAGATGTCGTTTGTGACAAAGTAATGTTACAAATTTAAAAAAAAAACGCCTTTTTTCAAAAAAAAACTACTGGAATAAATTTTGTCTGTGATAAACGTGTCATAATTTTTTTCTATAATCATACTGGGGTACTGCTCAACCCAAAAATAAATAAAAAAAATAGTTTTGGCAATGTCATAATATGATCAATTATTTAAAAAAATAAAAATTTAGGAAAATTTTAAATAATAATTGGCCGATTTATTTGCTGTAGTTTTTAAAAACATAAAATATGACATATATTTATTTATAATGAAATATTTTCTATTAAAAGGATTTTTCGTTTTCTTCCATCTGCGTCAAGTAGTGAAATTTGCACTACGAAAAAGGCAAGTGCAAAGGTATTTATAGAAAGTGCGCATTATCGACGCGGATTAATTTCGCATATTGCAATGAAATTAAATTTCCGTATTTAAACATGTTTTAAATTAATTTAAAAAAAAAAGTCGATTGAAGCAATATCAAAGTATTTTTTTGGAAACCCTACGTGGGGGTATCGGTTCAAATGATTTCATATAATATATTAAAACATTAGTTTAATTTATTGACTATTTTTATCCTTTGGGTTTTTAAAAAACATTAAGTTTTTTTTGATTAGTTTTAAAGAAGGGGAATCAGGGATTCTTTCTATGGGCTTACTCTCTTGATTTCTTCAAAATGTTAAGTTTCTTTGAGTTTATTTGTTGAAAAAAAATAAAAATAATTATCATAATTTAAAATTATAAAAAAATAAGTTTAAATGATACTAAAAAATGATATACCTTTAAGTAAGAGCGTCAAAATCCTCACATCGACAAGAAGAGCGAGAATGATTAGCAAAAATGATGAAATTGAAATTAAATTTTCTTTTAAATCCTCATCTAATGTTTATATTTCCCCCATTAATTCCCGCGTTTGGTTTTCTTAGGGCCATGGCGGGCCCCCTTTCCGTTCGCCGCCTGTCGGTTGTGTGCTTATGGGCCATAGGCGGGGCCCCCTACTGTTCGCCGCCTGTCGGTTGGTGCTTTGGGCCTAGGGGGCCCATCAACGCAAAACTTCTGCAGCGCCGACGCGGGAAGTGTGCTTATGGGCCCTAGACGGGCCGCCCCACTGTACGCCCCTGTCGGTTTTTGTGCTTATGGGCCCTAGGGGGGCCATCAAGCAAAACTTTGCCTCACTTTGCCGCGGGTGGCCCATAACGCACTCATTTTCTGTGCTCTTGGGGTAGTATATTTTCTTTCCGAAAAAATAGAATCGAGCTTGGCAGTCGTTGTCGGGGGCCCCCCATATTCTCAAAGACCTTTTTCCAACGACGACGACCAGGGGCAAAAAGAAGATGAACAAAAAAAGAGACGACCCGACGCGCCCTTTTCCCCTGGGTATTTTACCACACCCCATGAGATTTTCCTCCCCATATTCTCTAGGTAAGAGTGATTTTTTGACCTAGCAGTTGTCGCACCCTTTAAACCAAACTAAACTAAAATTTGGGAGTATGGGATCACCTTTTCATAATAGGACGACACAAACGGTTGACGCACCCTGAAACCAAAAAAAATAAAAACCATTTCCCCGTTGCCCAGGCCTAAAATTTTATTTTTTTTGGGTTTATTTTGGGTTAAGGACGCGTCAACCGTTTTAAATCATAATGCACGACTCTAGCCTAGGGGATGGGGGAGGAGTGGCCCATGCTGTTCAGAACCAGCCATGGGTGTGGGGAGGAAGGGGGATTTCTCACGTCGTGGTCGTCATTGTCTTTGTCATCGTTCGTTGTGTCATTGTCACCGTCGTCGGGAGGTCGTCAAGGGAAGGGGGAGGTGTCCCCGACGACGATTGCCAGAGCTCGCCTCTGGTTTTGGGGAGTATAGTATACTTCCCTCTTATTAGCTGATGTTTGCGAGGTGGACCTTTTCTCTTGAATCGCCAGAGCAGCAGAACAATGCTCTGGGCCAATTCTACCCCGAACCCAGACGGAATCGTCTTTAATTTTTCATACATTGACGCTGGAGGAAGTAGGGCCTACCTGTTCTAAGGGTCATACATCGGCCGTTCCATTTAGCCTGGGGTGAAGCCTATCTGTTCAACAAGGGTCTGTGACCACAAATGTTTGTATAAAGATTATACTAGGGAAACGCCAAAGTCGTTGTTAGACGAGTGAGTGAGCCATGTGTTTAGTCACCACATTACAAACACACACATTACACACACATTACTTTTCTTCCCCTACCTTGAAATCTCCTTCCTCCCCTTACCCATGGCTGGTTCTGACCAGCATGGGCCCCTCCTCCCCATCCCCTAGGCTAGAGTCGTGCATTATGACCTAACGGTTGACGCGTCCTTAATCCAAATAAACCCAAAAAATAAAATATTTGGGTCTAGGCGAACAGAGAAAGTGGTTTATAGTTTTTTGGTTTCAGGGTGCGTCAACCGTTTGTCGTCGTCCTATTATGAAAAAAGGCTGGTCCCATACGTCCCAATTTAGTTTTAGTTTGGATTAAGGGTGCGACAACCGCTAGGTCAACGCCAAAGTCGTTGTTGGACGAGTGAGTGAGCCATGTGTTGTGTACCCGCAAACATTACTTTCTTCCCCCCTACCTTTGACCTCCCAAAACCCTTTATCAGGTTAAAGTGGCGCAAAAGGGGCCCGGGACATTTGGACGTGCCCTTAAATTTTAAAAACTTTTAATTCCCCTAACTTAAACCAAATTTCAATTTCACGGGAAATAAACAGTGGCTCTCTCACCCCGCTAAAACGACTTTGGCTTTTTTCCCCCTATTTTAAAATTTTGGGCCAAGGTTTTTTTGGGTGAACCTTTACTTTGTGAAAAAAAATCCACCGCCATCAAGAGGACCTTAAACCTTTGGGGAAAACTTTTTTAACTCTTTTTTTTGGACAAATAATAGCTGTTTTTCCTCAAAAGGGTTTTTTTGGATTACTTCTAGGTGGCGGGAAATTAGAAAACTACGCGCGTTTTTCCCTTTTGCCATGGAAACCCGTTATTTTTGTTATTATTAATTTTCCATCACATATTTAAATCGATTCAAAAAAAAAATTTTAACATATTTCGGCCCCCGGACGGACATTCTAAATGTTTTGGGCTATCTAAATTTTTGGGTCGCCTTTGTTTAAAAAAAAAAAAAATTTTGGGGGGGGGGATTAATTTTTAAAAAAAGAAACTTTTTTAATTTTTTTTAAACGATTTTTGCCAAAAAAACTAATGGCATTCAATCGGAAGGGAAGCTTGCGGATGGTCCAAATTTAAACCCTCGATCCGACCCTTTCCTTTTCAAACCTTTTAAATGGCGGGGGACATAAAAAAAAAACCAAAAAACAAAAAAAGGGAACAAAAAAAAACAAAACCGGGGACTTTTTTTTTTCCGGGCCAAAAGTAAAATTGGAAACGTTTCCCCTTGGCTCGCTAAACAATCCAAACTTTCAAAATCTATCCCTACCAAATGTTTTAAACCCCGGGGTCTCCAAACTTTTCAGCCAATAATGGCGTCTTACCCAAACTGGGCTGGGGAAAAACCCCCCTAGCGTTTTTTAGACAAGGTGAGGCAAATTTGGGGGTAATTTTTTAAAGGGATACGTTTTTGGGTTTTAGTTGGTATAAAGGGGGGGCGACAACAGTGTAAGGCCACAATGCCCCACTCTACCCCCTATGTTTGGGCCCTAGGGGGGAAAAGACACAATGACTTGATCCAGCCTTAAGGTGGGGGAAAGGGAAAAATGTTCCCCGGGTTCCTTCATTCATGACAAAGCTAAATTGTCTAACAACGATTTTGGGCGTTTTTTTTGGGGTGTAGGGACAATACCGGGTTAATGAGGGGGCTTTCCGGGGGGGGTGAGGGGGGGTTGGGGGGGGGTAAAAAAGCCGCATTGCCATTTTAAAATACACTACACCGAAAATTTTGGGAAACCGCGGCCCATTTTTTAAAATTTTTCTGTTCTAGGGACGACAAACTTTTGAAAACCTGGGGCGCTTAAACCGGGGGGGGTTATTTTTTCGGGGCGGCATCCCTTTGGAAAAATACTTAAAAATTTAGTATAAAAGCATAAAATTTTGGCATGATGATCGGACATCCCCAACTAGATTTTAAGGAAATGGAGCCAATCAAAAAATTTACCCAGGAGCCCCCCCAAATAAAAGTTTGGGCCCCCCAAAAACAGGGGCCGAACTTTTAAAAAATTATGGCCCTATGTTATTCATTTTCCCCTTTACCCCATGTACTTTAAAGGGCCCTAAATTTTAAATTTGGGGTTTCAAAAAAAAATTTGTTAAAAAAATAAAGAAACCCCCTCAAAAAAAAAGAGGGGCCCCAAAAAATTTTTTTTAGTAAAATTATTAAGGGATTTGTTTAAATTTTGGGGTTCCCACTTTAAAATTGAGCTACGGGTTTTTTTTTTGGGGTTTAAAAAATATTTTTTTGGACATTTTTTGGGCACATAACCTAAAAAATTAGAAAAATGACAAAAAAGTTTTGGAAATATGATTTTTTACTTACCCACTGGTAGCCAAACCTAAATAAAAACACACTTGACGTTTTTTAAAAAATTAATTAGTTGTTTGCTAAATACGTCCCTAGTGTTTTTTTACGGGTTTTGGGCCTCCCAGGATAATTTAAATTTAATTCCACAAAAACAAAATCTTGTTTCGCCCTTTTTTTAAACTTTTTTTCTGGGTTATTTTCCCAAATAAATGTCGCAAAACATTTTTTTTTCCTCAAAATCATACTCGGGCACCCTCAATATCGTGGAAAAACCCAAAATTTCAATAAAATTTGGGAAATTAAATTTGAAAAACCCTTTTTTTGGCCGCCATTTTTAAATTTTTTGAAAAGGTTTCTGATTAAAAAAGTTAATTTGGGAAACCCTAAAATTTATGTTCATCCTTTGAAAGTACTGCTTTAAAGTAAAAATTAATAACTTTGGCCCCTTTAAAATTTTTTAAAGTTCGGCCATTTTTGGACGCCATTTTTGTTTGAGGGGTTCCTGGGAAATTTTCTTTTGGCCCCTTTTCCCTTTAAAAAATCATCATTAGGGTTGCCCGATCATATCCCCAAAAATTTCATGCTTTTATACTAAAATTGAAGTTTTCCCCGGGATATCTCCGGGTTGCCGCCCACTATTTTAGGGACATTTGCGCCGCCTGTGATATTGAAAGTTAAATAAAAAAAGATGGGTTTTTTGGGTTTTTTTGATTTTTTGTTGTTTTCTAATTTAATAAAACCGGAAATATAAGAAAAGAAAATGATGATGATGACAGTAAATTAGCAAAACAAAAAAATTTTTAGTGAAAGGGAAAAAATAAAGAAATAAAAGGGAAATTTGTATGATTAAATTAAATTTTGTTAAAATTTTGATTACTTCGGAAAAAAATTTTTTAGAAAGAAATTCATATGATAGTAGTTCTTCATAGATTGGGGGGAAAACCCCAAAGGGGGCCGCAAGGCATCATATTTGGGAAAAAAAACATTCTGCAGCATAGGGAGGGAAGTTAAAAGGTACATCACATGTGCCCACATCGGGGAAAAAACCCTTTTTTTGGTTAAAAAGATATCCGCGAATTGGGCCCTTTGGGTGGCCTTTTCGAAGTCTGGACATTACTACCCTTTTTCTACGTGAGATTTGGGGGGACGTAGGAGGACTTTGTGGGGGCAAACTTTTTACGGCAATTTTTTTAAATTTAAAAATTCCTGTCTTCAAAGTTTTTATGCTTTAATGCAATCATCCCTTCCCCAAACTTCCCCCTACCAAAAAAAAATATTAAATTAAATTTTAAAAAGATTTTTTATTCATTTAAAAGCGTTTTTTAATAAATAAATTTTTTTAAAAAAACCTACAAACTATAAGAATTACAAAGCTGATGCTGTTTGTCTTTTGGAGACGGGAGGGTGTTTTTCATCCCAGGAAACCCTAGACACCCCAGACAAAAATTCCACTTTTTTAAAAAACACTCTCCACTTTCCCCATGTAACCTGCCCGTTTTTGACTCTAATTAAAAGGAATTAAAAAATTTAATTTAAATGGGGCATGGGGTTTTTAAAAGGGAAAACCCCCCAAAAAAAGCATTTTTTTATTAAAAATTTGAACTTTTTTTCTGCAATGAAAGGGTTTTCCCCCAAAATGCAAATTTTAAAAAGGAAAAATAAATTTTACTAGTTTTCGTTAAACAATTTTATCATTGCATAAATTAAATTGGTTTTTGGGGGTGTCGCAAAAAAAATAAGCATCCCTTTCAAATTTAAAAAACATCGCTGTGGAAAAAAATCCAAAATATGTCCCGTCTGAACGAACTTGCATTGAAAGGTTAATCTGTCCAAGTATTGAGTTTTTAAAAGTTAAACAAAATAAAAAACAAAAGTGGGGGAAAAACGCATAACTTTTAAAAAAAAATGACATTTTACTTTGATCCATTTGTTTACAATACATTGGCCTACTAGAACCTACTTTCAAAAATCACAATAAAACAAAAAAAACTCAATAGAGTGTAAGGTTTTTGTTGAAAGGTGCCTGAAAGGGTTTTTTATTTAGTGTTAGAAAATTTAAAATTTAAAAAAAAAATCGATTTCCGTCTCCCCCACTGTCACACAAAAAATTTTCAGTGGGGGGGAGACTTTAAATTTTAAAGCAAACCAAAAGCCCCCCCTATAGGCGCCAACCCCAAACCCCGACGAGCAAAAAAAAGGGAACGAAACACCGATAAATTTAAAGTTTGGCAGGGTTTTTTCCCCCCCGGGCTGACTCATCAGAATCAACAATGGCCAATTCGAAACATCCTTAGAAGGTTTTGATTGCCAATTTTTGGGCTAGGACGACCCCAAAAGTCACTTTTTTACCATAAAAAAAAATACTTTTGCCTAGAGCGGGAATGGAACCCGGGCCCCTTTGTTGCATTCCTTACCCTTTTTTACCGCAGGGTGAACTTGATTCGGGGAGGTCCCGTGTTCGAATCCCCTTGGAGACCGGCAATCCTAAAACTGACCATTAAACTACGGGACATTGGCCTACTAAAAACTAACCTACTAAAATTTGCGGGAAAAACAAGCTAAAATAAAATTAAATTAGGCATGGGAAATCCCGAGGGGACTAAAGTTTTTAAATTCAAGTCAAAATTCAAGATTTTTTTTGTCTGTGTTTTCACCCCAAAAACGGGGCCAAAAAACGGCTAAAAACAGATTGAGGTAAAAATTTTAAACGCCTCCGGTCCCAAATTTCCCTCAGGGGCCTTTACTTTTTGGACCCAAACCCGTTACGTTTTAAACTCACAAAAAGGAAAAAAATTGTAAATGGACGGGGAATTTTTTCCACTTTTTTTTTTAAAACGCAATGTTTTTCGTTTATGAAAAATTAATTTTTTAACAAATCTTTGTTTGCTTTCATTGACCAGGGTGTATAAAATTTTTGCCCCCGCTCAAGGTCCCCCAAAAATTTTCCGCTCGGGGGTTTAAGGAAAACCTACCTTGCAAGTTATATTTTTTTTTTTTCCGCACTGGCTATGTTTTCCATATTTTTGTTTTGTTTTTAAAGGCATTTTCTATAATATCCGGGAAAAAAAAAATTTCCCCGACCGTTTTTTGAGCTCGGGTTTCCCAAATTTTTCCGGGGGGAAAGGCCCCCTTAGCCAAACTCGACTGGGGAAAACCCCAAAACCCGTTTTTAAAGGATTTTTTATGAGCAAGCCATGTGTCCCCGGGGGAAAACCATCTGCATTTAATTCTTTGATTAATATAAGGCATAAAATTTTTTTTTGTAGTTTTTGGGAAGACCAAAGAAATATTTCTCGATTACGTACTTACGATTTTCCGATTTTTTAATGGGGATTATTTCGTGATTTTTCACCGGGGGAAAACCCGGAAAACCCCGGCTACTTCGATCTTTAAATTTATTTTATGGGAACATTCAAAATTTCACGGAACTTAGAAAATGTAAGGGGATTTTGAGAACAATCGAATAAAAAAATCTGGGGAAAAATTGTCCCTTGTGGGCCCAAAAATAATCAACCATAAAGGCTCACCCATCAATGCGATTTTGGAAAAAAGCTTTCCCGCGAAGCTACCTAGCCCTAGTAAAAAAACTAGCTGGTTTTGTTTTGGGCTTAGACCAATCAGGATAAACAAAATTTTGGGGCTAAAAAAAATATTGAGGCAATCAATATTGTTTTATAATATAAAGGTTTTTTGGTTTTGCGGGGCGAAGATTTCAATTTCCACTTACCCTGAGAAAAAAAACCTTTTTTTTCGTCTTTTTGGGTTCGCACTCAAACCGGGGCAAACGGAAAATATTTTTTGCGACTTGGTAAAAAATTTTCGGGTGCCCTTCGGGTTTTTGGGTAAACCCAAAGGAATTAGTTCTTACTTTTCGACCTCCAAATTTTTGCCCCCAAAAAATTTAAATTTTGGGGACAATGTTAACGAGGGTGATTTCATGCCGCTATCAAGCACTTTTAAACATTTCAAATATGTTTTTTTGGATAATTTTTAGGATAACTTTCTATTGGATATCAATTGAAAAAATTTAAAGTTCTTCATTTGTTTTTGTAACCCCTAGTAATTTGAAACCCGAAACCTGAACGCGTGCCCCTTTATGCCAACCGAACCTCAAAACCTCCCCCCCACGGCCACCCCCCCAGCCCTCATAACAAGTGCGCCCGGGTCTTTCAATTTGGGCCTGCTTTCAGATATATACTTTCAAAAGAAGGAAAGTACCAAGAAATTTCTTTTTCATGGGGTTTTTCTGTGCAAGCATGACAAATCGTTTCCCAGCCCCCCGGGCCCTCACAAAACCCCCCACGGGACCAAAAAATGCATTTTGTCATCCCCAAAAAATCGCCCAAATCGTACTCATTAAAATTGTGAACCAAAAAAACACTTCAACCCTTTCGCACTTAGAAACCCCTCCAATAAACCCACCTACATAAAAAATGTTGGGAACAAACCCTTTTATTTTAAAAACAATACCCAAAAAAATTTAAAAAAATCAAATTTTCAAAAAACTAAAAAAAATCAAAAATTTTTGTTTCAAAACAAAAAAAATCTTTAACCACTCCAACCTTTTCCCAAAACCCCCTTTTAACCACAAACCCCAAAAAATTTTTATGACTAAAATGACTAAAAAATACATAAACTGGGGCTATGACTTTTCTTATTCTCTTCAACATTTTAAGATTAAATGTATCTTAACTTGTTTTAATAAATAATAATAAAAAAAAAAAAATATTTTATATTTAAAATTATCATAAAATAATTTCCCCCCTTTAGCTTTTTTAAAATTCAAAACTTCTCTTAATTTTTTCCCAAAAAAACAAAACCGGCTTGACTTCACCATATAGACAATCTGCTTATTTAGGGTTTAAACCAAAAGGCCAAAACCCCAAAAAATAAAACAGGGGCGTACAAGGTTTCTACCTACATTGAGATAAAAAAGATGGGCCAAGAAAACTCGATCTTAAAGGGGCTATTAAGTCAAAAAAATATTTTTTTGGCAAGGGGGAAACCCAAAAAGCACCCAAAAAGCACTTTAAAATGACAGTTTTAAAAAATTTTTATCTTTAACTGTGATTTAAAAACGAAATTTTTTAATTTTTTTTTTGATCCAAAAATTTGCAAAAAAAATTGGGGGTTTTTGGGAAATTTTTTAAAACTCTTTAACCTGCCTTTTTTTGTGGTCCACAAAAATACTAAAAGCATAGTACCAATCTAAAATGCTCATTTTTTAAAATCGGTTTTCTTAAACCCGTGCCCCAAAAATACCCTCGAACACGCAAAAATATGCATTCCAAAAACACAAACCCCTCTTGGGAAACAGCATATTTTTTACCGAACTACTTGCCCAAAATTAAAAAAACAAAATAAAGAAAATTTACAAAAAGGGGGGTAGAGTACGTCAATAATGGCCCAAAATTTTTTTGGATCAAAATCCTCCAAGGTTTTACGAGGGGATAAAGATCGTCCCCATTTATTTTCTTATGGGAGATTTATGCCGGTTGGGGGGCCCAGCTCAAAATATGTCCCTTTTTTGACAATTTTTTGGGAGGTCCCTGGTTGGTTTTCCCCAAAAATTTTTTTTGTTGATTGCTTTAAATTTATTACTAGTTAGCCCGAATGAAATATATTTTTTTTAGTTTAGCGGTTTAAATACCCCTTTAAAAAGTTCCCTGGGGCATACTTTTTTTTTACAACTCTATAAAAGAGTCGTAAAAATTTTTTTTTTTTTGCTGAATTTTTTAGAAGCTTTGTAGGGGAAGAAAAAAGGTTTCCCCCTAATTGGTGAGCGAAGGGGAAGACTTTAATTTCACTGACCCCTTAAAAAAATTTAGCTCTGTTTTTTTTTTTTTTTTTTTTCGCACGATTCCGGGGGGAAAACGGCATAAGCGATCTTGATAAAAAATTTAAGGAGACCTTTAAAAAACTTTTTAACCTTTGAGGGGCCCCCATTTTTTGGTACCAAAAGAAGAAATTTTCTCATGGGGAAAAACGCAAATTTTTTTCGATTTTTTTCGATTTTTAGTGCGATATTTTCGTGACATTTGGACCGATTCTGACCAAACAGGTGGGGCTTCAAAGTTCATATTATTTTACATGGACCTTGTGCAAAAAAAAATTGAAAAAGATTAACCTGAATCCATAGAATAAACGTACTTTTACGATTTTTTTCGATTTTTAGTGCGATATTTTCGTGTCATTTGGGCCCATTCTGACCAAACGTTGGGGGGGCTACAACTTCCCTATTTTTTCATTTGACATTGAGGTTATGGTTGTAGTACCTTTTGGAAAAAAAAGTAGCCAGAATCCGAAAAATAAAGGGGTTTTTAAAAAATTTTTTTTAGGTTTTTTAATAAAAATTTTACATTAAAAAATAGAAACTCGGGCAAAAAATCACCTACAAGGGGATTCCAATGGGACTTGCAAAAAGAAAAGTGGGGTTTTACCTTTCCCACGCAAACTAAAAACTTAAAAAAAAAGCTCAAACCTCAAAGCGGGGGACTTGAGCGTTTTGTTTTTTAGTTTTTAAACAAAATCCACGGTAAGCCGATTTTCCTTTAGGGCTTTTTTGAAAAAGAAAAAAACATACCTACGGCAAAATATGAATTTTTTTTAAACAGCGAAGCGAGCGGGGTTTCCATTTGACTCGCCCAAAAAAAAAAGTCAATGGTTTTTTTTTTTTTTTGTTTTGTTTTTTTTTTTTTGTTTGTATGTTCGCCCTAACTTCGAACGGAGGCTTTGGATCGAGTTGAAATTTTTTACCATGCAAGCTTCGTTCTCGATTTAATGCCTTATTTTTGTGGGGGAAAATCGTTTTAAAACGTTTAAAAGTTTTCATTAAAGTTAATCGAAAGTTTTTTTTTTAAATTAACGGGCACAAAAAACTGAGGTGGCCAAATCATTTAGAAGTCTGTCCGGGCCCCCGAATATGTTAATTTTATTTTTTATCTGATAAAGTAGTGTAAAATGGAAAAAAAACATTATAAACAAAAATACCGTTTTTCCCCTGGCAACGGAAGTCGCCCCGCTTTTTTGGGTTTAAGGAAAAGTGGTCGAACGGGGGGGGGTTCGGGTCGAGTTGGAAAATTTTGACCATGCCCCAAGCTTCGATTGGATTGGGAAGGCCCTTATTTTGTGGCAAAACGTTCAAAAAATTAAAAAAATACATTTTAAAATTAATCGGAAGTTTTTTTTAAAAAAAATAAACCCGGGGACCAAAAACTGAGGTGGCCAAATCATTTAGAATGTCCGTCCGGTCCACGAAATTTAATTTTTATTTTTTAAAAAGTAATGTGGGGTAAGTAATTTTAAGGGAGTGGGAGATGGGGGAAAATTTAAAAATTTTTTAATAAAAAAGTAAAACGGGGACCATGGCAAGAAAAATCCCCACGAAAACTGGAGTTGTTTCGGGGTCATGATAGCGGTTTTCACAAAAAATTCGATCAGGTTTTAAATTTTGGGCCAAAAAACAAATTGTATAGCGTTTCTCCTTATCAAAAGCGTCCCAAATTTAACGTTTTTTTTTTGTTAAGGGGGCCAAAAGCCCAAAATGATTTTTATTTCTTTAAACTCAATTGGTTTTTGGGGACCCGTTTGGGGCCGGGGTCGCCCCGTAACAGAAAAACTATTAACCAAATGGGGAAAAAGGGTTTGGGGCAATGGGAAATTTGGGGGCCCCACGCCAAAAAAACCTTCTTTAAAGTCCCTTTGTTTAATCTCATATCCCCACTGACAATCTTGGACATCCAGGAAAAAAAGGGAATTTTAAAAAATTTTTTACTTTCAAATTAAGTGTCAAGAATTTTCTATCCAATACACTAAGCGTAAAAGACCGAATTTTTCTAGGCCTACGTACGATGTTCTTTTGGGGGGGGGGAAAATTCGATTCCCACTTTTATCTTTCAAAATTTCCTTTTTAAAGTAATGTCCTTTTAAAAAAAAGTACCCAAAGTAAAATCAATCAAACAACAATTCAATAACTAAAAGTGTTAAGTACTAAAAAAAACTTTTTATAGATCTTTTTTTAAAGGGGGGAGAAATAGGTTAAAACAAACACAAGAATTAAGTTTTAAGAATCTAAAATCGAGACAAATGAATATCCCCTAATCATTTTATTCGGGAATCGGCGGGAAAACATAAAAAATTAAATAAATAAACCCTTAAATTTGCCTTCCCTTTGGGATTTACTTGGGGGAATATCAATACATTTTATCGGGGTTTTTTGGTTTCCCAAAGGGGGTTGCACTGCTATTGGGGATTTTTAAAGGGGAAATTCATGTAAATTAATGAACGATTTTCGATTTTTGGGTTTATTTACTTCGCAGATCGAATATTTTTGTTAAAAAAAGGAAAAAAATGAAAGATTACGATTAATGGCCGATTTACGGCTAATGTTTTTATCGAAACGGAAAAGTAATTTTTTGTAGGCCCCCAAGTCCCAAAACCCGTTTTTGTTTATTACCAAAAATCGATTTATACTTCGGTGATTGGGGTTTACAAAAAAAGAACTGAGGAAAAGCACCGGGGGGGAAAAAGTTAAAAAAACCGGCGTTTAAAAGACGAATGATCCTGTGTGTAGTCAATATGAAATTACGGTTATATGTGTGAAAGTTTAAACTTAACAACGCACGAGACTGGGTTATAACGGCCCCTGTGTTAAAGGGTCTTTAATGTTCCCCCGGGTTTTTTACGAAAATTTCCGTTTTTGTGTGAAGATCTCTAATGGTGGGGCGAAAAATTCCGGCTAAAAACGGGCCCTGTATTTTGTCTCCTAATGTGTTTTTATTACGGGAAAAAAACCGTTATGTTTTGAAATTTTTTAAAAAGTTCGCGAAACCAAATGGTATAACGGCCGTGTATTTTGATGCCTAATGTTTTGTTTAAATTCGGAAAATAACCGTTATTTTGTGAAGGGTCTTTATAGTGCGCGAAACCTGCTGGCTATAACGGCTGTGTATTTTTGATCTCGTAAGTTGTTTTTTTAAAAAGCCGTATGGGGTGAAGATCCGAAATTAAAAGGGGGTGGAGTTACCTGATCTCGCTTAGTTTGGAAAAAATTCACCCGGGTTTTTCGAACTGATGGTTTAAAACAAATCACCAACAACGGGCCAATCAAAAAAAACCTTTTTGATTTAAAGGGACTACGTAGGGAATTTCATCAGAAAACTGTTTTCCTTTTTGTTTAAAGTTATTAGTTTTTTGTGTTCGGAAATTTCAGGGGAAATTTCAGATCTAATTTTTTGTAACCCCAAAAAAAAAACATTTTTGGTGGGGTGTGTGTGTGGGGTGTACACGTTGAAAAACCGTCGAATCATGAACAGATTGCGCTGAAATTTTAAAAAAGACAAACCGGGACTAGTTTTACTGGGGAACTGTAACAAAATCAGCAAGATCCATTTTCCTTTTTTAAACCCAAAAAAAATAATAAATTGAAAAAACCCCGGGTTACAATGTTTAGAAATTATTTTTAAAACAATTTGGGGGAGATTTTTAAAAGGGTATTTTTTTGTTTTTTTATTTTGCCCCCGGCCGTTAAAATGCCCTGGCCCCCTCAAGGGCTGTCGAATGTTGCACGTTTGAGGTACCCCCAAAATTCCCGCTCGTAGATTTGAGTAAAAATTTTAATATTTTACACGTATTTCGTACTGGCCCATGTTTAATATTATTTTCACAGATGATGGACTACCCCTGCGTTTTAGGGATTTTAAAACATGTTTAATAATTTTTTAAATACAATCTAGGGAAATTTCAAAAACTTTCCCGACCCAGGGGATTGAAAACCCCCGTCTCCCCATTTGGCTATAAGAGCGCTTTTAGCCCCTAGACTTGGGGAAACCCCCAAAGTCTTGGGTTTGACGAATTTAGGGGAGTCATGTTGGGGGAAATACCCGGGAACATTTGCATTTTTAAATTTGATAAATTTTATTCTATAAATAATTTGTTTTTTTGTTTAGTTGGTTTTACGGGCCCCCTTTAACTTAAAAGGGAAAAATGCGCCTCTTAGCCTATGATAGGGGTAAAGAGGCCTAAGGTAGGGGGGAAAAAAAGTAATTTTAACCGGGGACTCAAACACATGGGCTCACTCACTCGTTTAACAAAAGACTTTGGGGTTTTTTCTAGTTTAGTATGGGATCGGAAAAAGTTTAAAAATGGACGGCGGAAAGAAAGATTATTAAAATTTTTTTAAAGTTTTGTCCCCTTTAAAAGCAGGGTACAATTTTTTATATCGTTAATTTATTGGGGAAGAGCACTTTTTCGAAAATTTTATTTTTTTGTTATGAGACTTTTTTGGTCCGGAAAGGGAAAAATAAATTTTTTTAAATGCTTAAAAAAATGCTTATATAACAAAAAAATTAAGGTTTTTCCCCCAAAACCCTTTTAGAAAAATAGTTCAGATTACCATTATATTTTAAAAATTCATGTGGCTTTTTTTGGAAATTTAAATGTTAAAAAAACGTTTGCCATTAGAAGTGCAAGAAACCACCACGACTCACGTTTAGTGTTTTTTTTTGGGGAAAAAAGGAAAATTTATCAAAAAAGCTAAATTTTTAAAAAAAATTTATGAAAAAATTTAACATTTAAATGCTTTTTGTATGTTCTTTTAAATTTTGACAAATTTTTCAACAATTTTTAAATTGGGGGGAGCGTTTGCGAGTGTCCCCCACTTGAACCCCTTATGGTTGAATGTCCCGTTTGTTTTTTTTTTTTTTTTTGTTTGTTTGTTTGTTTTTTCTGTTACTGCTTCGGTACAGGTCGCACCGTTTCTCCGATCGACCTGAAATTTTGCACACATGTACATATTACCTATGGGGTTGCTCTATAGTTTTTGAACAAAATCCGATCGTTGGTTATAAAAAATAAAATAAATAAATAAAAATAAAAATGTTCCGATCGTTATGAAATTTGCAGGGTCAATAAGTACAACATTCTCTCCTATTTTACAAATTTTCAGCTAAATCGGTCAAGACCTTAAGACTTATTGGTAATCATAATTAGAAAAATGATGTTAAAAAATCAAGAGGCAGTGAAAATTCAACATTGAAAGTTTTTGTCTTCAAGGTTTTTGAAGGTATGCCTATGTTGGTAATGTAACATTTTGGGAATGTCGTACTCGGGTCGTGTTGCACGTACCGGTGCTCGCTCAACAACGCGACGGGACTTTAGCGTTTTCCTAGTTTATGTCAGCTGAAGGTACAGACAAGATAAACCCGGTGTGACCCGTATCTACAAGGAGGAGTTAATTTTCAGAGTAAGATCCATTTAACTAGAATATTTGTTCTTGTCTAACGCCACTCTTGTAGATACTCCTCATAAGTAACAGAGGTTAAATTTTGGAGTAAAATGAAAAACGCCTAAGAGGATGGGACAGTCGCGAAATTAAAACCACGCGAAATTACAGTTTTCCCGTGATATCTCGAGAACGATGCAAAATATCTAAAAAATTATTCTAGACTGAATTGTGGTTTTGTTAAATAAACTAGGAAAAACGCTTAAGTCCCGCCGCGTTGTTGAATGAGCGTAATTGGTGCATTGAGCTGCATTGTGTTACGCTGATTTTCTGTTGTTCTGTGAAAAAAATCATTACTTAGTACGTAGTAGTTACGTAGTAGTTACGTAACTTTTAAAAAAGAAAAAAAATCATAAAATTGCAATTTCATAATAAATAATTATTCGATTGCGCTCAAAATTTTTACACGAGTATATTAATTCATGAAATTAAGGTTCAATAAAAATCATTACATAGTAAAGCAGTAGTGTTTATGTAAAAGAATTGTTTAAAAAAAGAAAAACCGAAATTGATTTCATGAGAAATAATTTTTCGATTACGCTCAATTTCACACGAATATCTTATTCTAAAAAAGTCTGTTAAAGTCATTACAATAGCCGGGAAGAATTTTCCATTT